>JAWDGP010006009.1:90000-186518 GCA_033675545.1 Elysia crispata
CCCTTCATAGCTCCAGATCTCCACCGGATTACAAGTGCGCTACCATACGACCACCTGCCAATACGGCAGGCAGCTTGGTCGAAGAATCCTGCATCAACTGATTCTGTACAAAATCCAGACATAGAGAGAGCAAACCAGAGTGATGTTGAAGGGCAGAGGAGGATCGCTATATGAACAGATAAGTAGAAATAGATGAGAAAGAATCAAAGATAGAGAGAGGCAAAAGCAGATACATGTATAACATAGAAGGAGCAAAAGGAAAACCAATTAATGTTAACTGGTAAAACAAGAGAAATAAAGAAGCCATTTTTCTTTGGCGATCATCAATTTATTTTAACTCTCCATCAAATATCAAATACAAAATAGCCAAACTTTAAATACACACACATGTAAATAAGGGTACAGAAAATAAAATTAAAACAAAACTGATTAAAAAAAAATTCATGTACCGCCAGTATCAACAAAAACCATCAACAATTTCCTAAGATCTTTTTCACGTTGTTTTAATATCTTTTCCGTACAACACAGGGAATAATGTGCCTGCAAATTTTAAATAGCAAAACAAATTGATTTATATCCGGTGTACATATATATATATATACATAATGGTTGACAAGGTACCCTACATTTTGAATGCAACCAACCCTGACACATCAATCCGCACACCAGACATAATAATCACCCACTACTAATGTATAAAGTAAATCATTATCTTTAGTGCGAATGGTCCATGTTAGGGTATTTGCATTCGATTTAGCCATACTTGTTGTTCCCTCATCACTATAGTATTAGGCTAACAATTAGATTTCCTAGAGATAACTAAAAGGTTCTTCACAATTTGATTCCAGTCCAGCTTTAGATTTTAGTACCCTTATTCTTTCAGAAATGACCAATGGTCAGTTCAATTGGAGTCCACAGTATTTGCTATAAATAATGAATAATCATTAGCCAAAATAGTTCCTTATTTTTTTTTTTTTTTTTTTTTTGAGGCATACTGAAAATTTTAAGAGCACATTCCCATCATATGTATTTACAAAAAAAAAACTCCTGGGGCAACCAAGTCACCCCCTCCCCTCCCCCCCACCATGTACGGTTAGAGTTAACCGCCAAGCCATAGAAGCTTCCCATGCCAAGAAGTATGCATTCCAAAAATAGGATTCATAAAGTGACAACCAAGTGACACAACACTTAACAGAGTTAAGAAGGCCTACATCATTCTATAAATTTCCCTTAGATGACCAAATAAAAAAAAAAAACATGTAAAAAACATAATTTTTAACAAATCAAGGTATATTATACACTTTTCAAATCCAAGACTTTATTTAAACCAACAAGGGAGGCATTATATAGAGTTGGGTGAAAAAAACAAAACCAACAAACAAACAATTGAAATATTATTTCCCTTTTCATGGCATTCATTCTACGAGTTAAAGTACTATGACCGGAACAATTTAAAATTGAAGATAATACAATCATTTTCAAAATGCTAATTATCTTGGGCAAGTTTTTCTTAAAAAAAAAACATGACTTGTGACTAAAACACAACTAGTTAATAACAAGAATCTCTACTATCATGAAGAATTCTAAACATGATCGTTTGCTTCCTTTAATTATGCTCTCATCAAAATAACTGGAATAAACAGAGTGAGAATCAGACTTATTAAAATAGATTCATTCACATACAACTATATCCACTGTACTAATTTCATGATCAGGTTAACAAAATGCCTCATTCATGTAACCTCCATTTTAATGATGAATTACAGTTCACAATTATCCTCAGTTCATTAAGTCCTGTGTAATGCAACTCTAGTCAAGGGACATAACATCATATAAAACTAGTATTTCTAATTCGCAGCCCTTTTCCCTCTCTTTTTTTCCCCATTAACATTATTTTCCCCCCTTTATTTAGGAGGGGGAACGGCACCTGATAACTATTACTAGATAATAAAAGCAGGCCTATGATATTGCATCCATACGACTAAACGTGTAGTAAAAAAACATTTTTTTTACATGTGGCTACGGTATTTATATTCTATATACTTTTCATAGAAACACATGCAAAATTTTCAACAGAGTTCACTTTACAATTGTAATAACTTATAAAGACAAATAAAATTTAATTCTTAGAGAGTTGAAAGATTAAAATTAGACAAACTTTGGATCTTGATATTTTTGAAATAAGCATACTGTATTTTTTTTTACTATTTTAGGTGCTTTCAATCTACCTAGGTCTAGACTAGATTTAGTCAGAACTTTTCAGAAAGGGAAGGTTTAAAATTGGATAAACTTTGAACCTTGATATTTTTCCAATAAGCATAATTAGTGTTCTTGGTGTACCTAGATCTATATTGGGACTGAATTGTTATTGAACCAAAAAGAGATTGGCCATCACCCTTTATGATTTAGAGATGACGGACCATTCAAGAGTTAAGTAGCTATGGAAATCACTCAAGAGGATTTTAAAGACAATCAAGAGTTTGACACAAATGAAATTGTAATAATATTCAAGTAACTCTGAATAGAACAACTGGACCAGTTGGAGATTTAGGGAAAAAATCAAAAAAATTAATAAAAAAAAATATTTTAAGAAAATCAACTAAAAATATCCATTTCAGATCTATTTAAAAATAATAGATGCAATTGTACAACATTATGCCATTTGAAAAAGGATCGGTAAATATGTAGAAGTGCAGAACCAGCATATAGTCTTTGTTTCCTCCACAAAACATTACTACAGTTAGTGGGGAAAACAATGTATGCAAATTGAATATGATCTGGTAAAAATAAGAGGTTTAACAGGAAAATGTTTTTTCACTTCAGAGATTTTACATCATGTGGGGCTAAACAAGCGTGTGACAAAATAGCTTATGAGAGATTCTTGTTCCAAGATTTTAGAGTCACAAACTTTTCTCCAGTATAAATTAAAATCTGATGTTTAGCACAATTCCTCTTTTCTTTAATTGACCAACTTGGCTCAAGTCAAGAATTTGAGCGTAAACAGAATTGTCATCTTGGTTTGGAAATAGGCACCACTTGGATGCAATTATCCACATCACAAGCATCAGTTTTTTGTTCATCACAAACGAAAATCAAAATGGGTTTTCACTTGGACACTATAATCATGAAAACCTGTCACTCTCTTTTTATATAATATGTAACAAGAGCTTTTCAATGTCACAGCAAGGAAAATGTGGAACTTTCACACAAATTTGACGTTACACATTATTTTTGAAGGACAATGGACATACAATTAAATACACCAGAAAATGAACCATCTTTCCCAACCTCCTTTATAATAACGTGCATAGAGAATGACAAATAATCAATCTGAGTTTTTTGTTTACAATAACATCTATTTATAATTAGCTATAATCACTCTTACTTTTACAGTTAAACCTGCCTTTGCATTCACCTCTCAGTAAGTTATAATCATCATGTTATCTCCCAGTGTAATAATAGAGGCAGAGACAAAATATAGAGAAAGACAAAACTAGTGAAGAAAACAGGAGGAAAATAAGGACAAAAAACCCCACGCTTATAGATATTGTCGTGGCACACCTAGATTTCAAAAGCAAGGGAAAAAAAATTCTGTAAAAACAGCAGGTAGAAATGTGACAAAAACTTATACAAAAAAATAAAAAATAAATAAATAGATAAACAAGAATTTGATGATGAGTAAAGGCAATAAATATTTTTAACTTATTGAGGAAGAGCAGATGTAAAGAAATTCCATCACCTCATAATTAAAAAAAAAACAAAACAAACCTGGCACACCCAAACCAAGATTCTGGAGAAACGAATAGTGTAAGTCACAAATAGGAACTTGTGTGTGGGGCATTACATCTAATAACCAGCAGTAGCACAATTTTCTGTTCATGGATTGCATATTCTCAAAAACGAAAAGAGTTCCTTTTAGGGACAGACTAATTTACAAACAAAAGAGGGATTCGTTTGATCGGGACCATAGAAAAAGATTGGGCTTGGTTTTTGCTTGGGGTTACACAAAGAAGAAAAATTAATTTATTTCAGCTCTGTCTCCTATCTAACTTATTCCCCTTCTCCGGGCTTTCTTGTTTCTTCTATGTAAAAAACCGTCTGTACCTAAAAGGAACTCTTTCCACAAAAAACCATGATATACAGTGAAGCCAACTCTAGAGAATTTTCTTTCACTGAACTTTTTGTATATCTCAATTATCAAGCAGTCCATGAGCAACGTTTAGTGAAGATCATCTCACAACTGAGAATTTTCTTTTTGTTCCTCTAAAAAGTCATTTGAGTCTTTGTCAGACACCCATCCCCAAAGTAAACGTGTTTTATCTTTGCCTGATCAATGTGTTCTATATCGAACCAACCATCACTTACTTTCCTGATCTAGGTCTCACTGTGCCCAGGCCCAGAGAAGATCAATGTGTTCTATATCAAACCAACCATCACTGACTTTCCTGATCTAGGTCTCTCTGTGCCCAGGCCCAGAGAAGATCAATGTGTTCTATATCGAACCAACCATCACTGACTTTCCTGATCTAGGTCTCACTGTGCCCAGGCCCAGAGAAGATCAATGTGTTCTATATCGAACCAACCATCACTTACTTTCCTGATCTAGGTCTCACTGTGCCCAGGCCCAGAGAAGATCAATGTGTTCTATATCGAACCAACCATCACTTACTTTCCTGATCTAGGTCTCACTGTGCCCAGGCCCAGAGAAGATCAATGTGTTCTATATCGAACCAACCATCACTAACTTTCCTGATCTAGGTCTCACTGTGCCCAGGCCCAGAGAAGATCAATGTGTTCTATATCGAACCAACCATCACTAACTTTCCTGATCTAGGTCTCACTGTGCCCAGGCCCAGAGAAGATCAATGTGTTCTATATCGAACCAACCATCACTGACTTTCCTGATCTAGGTCTCACTGTGCCCAGGCCCAGAGAAGATCAATGTGTTCTATATCGAACCAACCATCACTGACTTTCCTGATCTAGGTCTCACTGTGCCCAGGCCCAGAGAAGATCAATGTGTTCTATATCGAACCAACCATCACTGACTTTCCTGATCTAGGTCTCACTGTGCCCAGGCCCAGAGAAGATCAATGTGTTCTATATCGAACCAACCATCACTTACTTTCCTGATCTAGGTCTCACTGTGCCCAGGCCCAGAGAAGATCAATGTGTTCTATATCGAACCAACCATCACTGACTTTCCTGATCTAGGTCTCACTGTGCCCAGGCCCAGAGAAGATCAATGTGTTCTATATCGAACCAACCATCACTGACTTTCCTGATCTAGGTCTCACTGTGCCCAGGCCCAGAGAAGATCAATGTGTTCTATATCGAACCAACCATCACTGACTTTCCTGATCTAGGTCTCACTGTGCCCAGGCCCAGAGAAGATCAATGTGTTCTATATCGAACCAACCATCACTGACTTTCCTGATCTAGGTCTCACTGTGCCCAGGCCCAGAGAAGATCAATGTGGTGTGTGTGTTGCATAATATCAATACTTATGAGACTGTCAAACACATTTTGTCTAACAACAAAGCATAAGTGGGGAAACAAGATGACAAAAAAAATCTGTTCTTGACAACATCTTTGTAAGGACACTTGACACTAAATGTCCTCCTTCCTCCACAAACTGCTCCAAGAGCGCTTTACTTGAGAACCAAACTCCGTCACAATTTGACTTTCTCTACAAACTGCACAAAACATGGGTATTGCTGATTCTTGGACGACACTGCACAGCAACGAAAATCCCTAGAATTCTGAATATTTAGACTTTGCTTTGATCTGCCTGGGCTGGCCAGCGCATCCCCGTGGGACTCTGATAACCAGCAATAAACCTGTCCATGGGCAATTAATGACCTTGCCGACTGTAAGAGCAGGGGCAGATAACTGAGAGCGGTACAAGACTTGAAATTGAACTGTACCCCATACCCATTTCAGTCATGATCTTATATATATTTGTATTTCACCGTATTCTTCAGGTTTTCGCCTTAATTCAGATTGTTTTTGATGTGATATGTGTCATAATTAAGGTTTTTAGAGCTATTTTTAAAAATGTGTGTAAACATTTAAACTTGTGGTAGGATATATTTCTTAATTGATCATAACTCGCTAACTGCACCTGAAATTTTCATGCTTATTTTTTAAAAACCTGGTGACAAAAAGTATGCTTACAAAGCAAAAGAGTAAAAAGTTATGACTTTTTAAAGTCGGCCCTAGCACAGGCAGAAATCATAACTAGACCGAAATTTATTTATTTCTAATCCCGGTATCATTAGTCTATTTATTGATCATTGAATATTATTAGTTTTACCGTGTTAATATAAGAGATTCGCTGTTTGTGTCTTTCCGGCTAAGCTTTTAATTCAGCATTTAAAGCATGCACTTAAAAATCCTCAAACCAGAATTAATTTTGGTTTCTCTGTATAGCGAAAATGAAGACTAGATCTAAGTTCTTATAGACACAATTGTCATGGAGCATCAGCTAGAAGACCATATCAGTAAACTGAAACAGTTGAGTAGATTGTGTGGCAAATGATGTTTGAAAAGAGACCAGCGAGCAAAGGGTGTGAAACCTAAGGCTGTGACAGACTTCCAGAAAGACATCCTAATCACATTGCACGTAAATATTGACAAAGATATGGATGATACACACTCACCATCTATTTGTAAAGTTGTGCTTCATGTATTGGGAATATAAAATGGAATGGCAGATAAGTAACAATTAATAAAGCTATTGAAAAAGAAAGACTGACTCGTGACATATGGATTGCATACAATCTTTTCTAACTACTGAACAATGTGCTTCTTGCGCTCGTTATGACTCTTACGCTGTGGGCTGGAAAAAGTCTCAGAAACTAGAAAAAGCTGTGCCTAGCTCCATAAAAGAAGATAATGATGAAGGAGAGGATTCAGGTTAACAGCAAACAGATTTATTCACAATTAGAGAAAGTGGATTAACAGAAGAAACTTAAGAGAGGGAGGTGTTACTATTAGAGAATACAAACGTCTTCAATGAAGTTGATAGATTGCTCTCAGACTATAGTGCTACCGCTAGTTGTGAAGATTCTAATACACAAATGCTTATGCGCTTTGCTAAAGCCCTTGAAGCTGGTGAATCAGATGTTAACGATGGCGATTCTTAGAGCGATGATTCAAATAGACCAATCAATCTGTCAGTCTTTATCCTTCAATGTACACAGCAGAATCGAACCACTGCCTCTAGCACAATCAACTCCACGCAAATCACACACACAAACTGATTCAGCAACAAGTCCACTGAAAACTCCAAGTAAAAACAAAACATTCACTGATAGCTTTATTGAAGGGAAACTTGTTATCCATGCATGAAATGACAAAGAAGGATACAATGCATAAGCCACTCACTTATGAAGAGGAGAAACTGGTGACACATCTCATTAAGAGAAAAATAAATACATCAGAAGACAGAAATACTGTGTGACTTATGACGAAAGGTCAACCTCTGGTTCTGCAAAAACTTGTAGTGGCAAGGAAACCCTCTTCTAAAGTCAACTCAACATTGTGGAGGAAAAGAGCTCAGCAGTTAGAGAAAACGCGACAATTGGTATCCGGAAAGACAGAATCCGACATCCTCTTGCTAAAAGCATCAGAGCTTAAGAGAATACAACCTAAAGCAAAGAGAAAATTAAGTTTGTTGCTAGGTTTGACAAGAAGAGAACTTAGTCCTCAGGAGACATTAGCCATGAAGGAAACCATGAATATAACGTACCACTAACTTTGACTACAGACTCGTTTTTTTAAGACAATAGGAACACATTTTCCTCACGTACATGCCGTTACAGCTGTCCACAAAAATATTTCAGCTGGAAATATTGATATAAAGCTGAAAGCATTTGAGGATGGCAAGAGTGGTAAAGTTATGAGAGAGAGGTGGCCTGTATACAAGACCTGTCTGCTTTTTTCCTCAACATATTAGAGAAATAAGAAAAAAATGGAACTTTAGATTGGCATGACAACACCACACCTGAGGATGAGATATGGGCGAAAATAGGAGGGGATCATGGCAAAAGCAGTTTTAAAATGGCCCTGCAAATATGCAATGTTTTAAAACCAAATTCAAAATCAAACACCAATTTGATAGCAATGGCCAAGGTCCCAGACACAACAAAGAACATCGTAATCATTATGGATGAACTAAAACCACAGATTGACCAGTTGATTTCTTTGTACTGGAGAGAAAAGAGTTAAAGTTTTCATATTGGTTTCTGGCTAAGCTCTACCGAATATCAGGACCTTCTGGGTTCCATCCGTGTTTGTGGTGCCAGGAAGATAAACAAAACAAGCAAACACAAGAAGCTGGAAGTGTAGGGGAAGATCAGTCCCTTGAGGAAAACTACAATAACTTTTTTCCTCAGTGGAGGCGAGATAAAGAATGATAAATACCATTTCAACGTTATCCATCCACCAATGCTAGACATAGATATTCACCAAGTTTCTCCTCCTTATTTACATATTCTTCTTGGTCTTGCAGTGAGGCATCACAAACTTTTGGAGCAGGATGCTATTAACATAGATGAGAAAATAGCTGAGGAAAGAGCCAGACTAGCAGGAGAGATTAGAACTTATGAGAAATATGGACAAAGTTGGGAAGAAGTCATGCCGCTGAAAGGATAAACAACATCTAAAAACATGTATTTTCTTCGGCACCAAAAAGACACGGAGAAAAGAAAAAAGAAATTTTGAAAAAAGTTTAGATAGAGTCAAATGTATCTTATGGGACATAAAAGAAAACAAAAACAAGACTCGAGGGCCTGTAATGAAAGCTGTGTAATCTGTGCTGGACAAACACAATATTGTCAAACAAGCCTTTCACGGTGGAAATTTTGTCGGCAACCAGTGCCACCGCTATCTTGTCCAAAACATTTACAAAGAATTGACTAAAGAAGAAATCTACACTGTTGCAAAAAATACACTCCAAGATCAAACAATAGCGCATGCATTTAGGGTAGAAAGTAAATACAACAAATTGAATGAAGACTTCAGGAATGTCCATATAGCCCTGTAACACGCACACCCAGTCACACAAGATGATATAAATGAGGCAGAACTGGCAGTGAAGCAGTACATGACAACTTACAGACATTTCCACACAGCATCACCGCTAAGCATCATATTCTAAAGAAATACAGCTCAGATTTAATGAAAAAATTCAACTTGGGATTGGAATTTGATGGAGAACAAGGTGGGGAAATGCTGCATTCGACTATAGCAAAGATAGAGAGGAGGACTAAGGGTATTTGAAAAGAAAGTAAGAAAATGACTTGCATAATGGAAACATCTGCCTTACTGTGCCAGAACTTACAAGGCTGGTGCCTTAGTCGAAAAAAAGGAAAAAGTGATCAAATTATAATTCACGACCCCATTTTGTAAACATGTGAAGACAAGATAAGAATTCTATATAAATTTTAGTGGCAAGACAGTAATAAAGTGATTGGACGAAGACAAACTATTCCCCTTGTTTAGTCCTGATCGTCTAACTTTGTTAGAAAACTATCCCTGTTACTCGTGGGTGTTATAATTGACCAGTTCAGTGGATATATCAAGCAATCCTCCCCAATTTACACCAATTCAGTGGATATATCAAGCAATCCTTCCCAATTTACACCAATTCAGTGGAGATATCAAGCAATCCTCCCCAATTTACACCAGTTCAGTGGAGATATCAAGCAATCCTCCCCAATTTACACCAATTCAGTGGAGATATCAAGCAATCCTCCCCAATTTACACGCCTGTTATCAAGAAACAAGAAACACTCCAGTCCAGTTACTCTGAGTGCCCAGTGTCAGCTCTCTAGATAACCAGATGGATTATAGCTCCCGCAGCAGCGCAGCCCCTGTTTAGGCGTGAGTAATTTTTATGGCTTCTGTCTCCTCAAACAATGCCCTCTCTATTCACAAAGTATTCGGGCGACTCTACAGTGCGAGAAGAAAGTTATAAAAGTTTAAAAAAACAGGCCATTATTTCAAGAAACTTTTATCAAAAAAGCTTATTAACTTTAAGACTCATGCCATTTAATGGACAGGTTTAATTAAACATGATTGGTATCATAACAAACTTTAGAATCTCTACTTTTTTATTGTGGCTTTTTCTTTTAAAGGTCATTTTATTAAAGGAATATTTTGAGGCTTTCAATTTTGGTTAAATCCGAGAAAAACTCATCCCGAGTCAGCTGCCAGCGTAGGTACAATTTTGGGCCGGCAGCGCTCCTCATGACCAAAATTTGACTTCATGAGCGTCGTTAATGGGTTTTTACCTGGCGGCACAACAGGTTACCGGAAGATCGAGTAGCTTGCCGCCGTGACTGAGGGTGAGCTGAAAGCAGAAAAATTCAAACTTTTTAAAAATACATTGGATTCAAAAATAAAAATAAAATAAAAAAGCAAAAATATCAAAATAAAGCTTGATAATATGGAGTGATGAATGTTTGTACCATGAACAAACAAATGAAAAATCTGCTAAAAAAACAATTGCCTTTCAAATGTACATTTATAACTGGCCACAAAATAGAAAGCTTCCCTGATAACCAAACTGTAAGATACACTCAAATGGCGTGTGACTCAAAGTGCTCCCTGATTGAATAACACAATAAAAAAATAAAACTTAATTCAATCCCTCTTGGGAGAATTCAAATTTGGAAATACCCATCAACATAAAAGAGAAATAAATACATCAATAAAAATATATGTGTAATAAGGAAAAGGCTTAAAAAGCTAAGGAAAAAAAAGAAAAGAAAAGAAATATAAAAAAAAAATGCATGCATGTTTCTATTTGAGCAAGAATAAATTGAGTAAGTTTAGGGCATAGAGGAATGAAAAACATCTTATAGAATTCAAAACTATTATAGAGCGGCATGTTAGTTTCCTTTATTGGTATCTGCTGCACCCCTTTACATTAAAGGAAGAAATACAAAAATTTTATATTTGAGTAAATCTATATTCAAATAAAACAACCACATTTTTTTCTTCTTTTCATTTAATTAATATAGTTATAGAGAAATTTAGCGAGTACATAAATCTGGAATAATCTTTATCTTATGCCAGGTGGTGACGTTCGGAACATTGCTCAAAAAGTGAAACAGTTTTGGAAGATGAATTTTTTTACAGCGTTTCATATATATTGAACTTAACACTCACCATAGGGCATGAGCGAAGAGTTCTTTGTTTTAAAATTATGCGGGTTTAAGTTATGATAGTTTACTTCTTACAGCCCTGGCACAGTTTGTTGATGTAAAATAATCGATCTATACACCCATAGAACAATGAAGTTCAAGCTATAGAGAGTCAATGACTTGATGTGAAATAGGAACAAAATTATAAACACAAACTAAGAAGAAAATAAAATCAATGTAGAGTTGCACATATATTAGCATTGACTTACTTTACAGGTAAGTCATATGTTTACTGTCTTCCATTTTTTCAATGGGAGGGGCGTGTGCTAAGACCACTTTCTCTCTCTAATTCTTGAGCTTTTGAAACCGTCCCTTCATACCTTAGAAGCCGTACTGCTTAGAGTTCGTTTACGAAAGAAGAATATAATTATTGCAGAATTTATTTTTTGGTCATGGGAAATGTGCATACCCAAAGTTAGTGAAAAACTGTTGATAAAGTCTGCACAGTTAGAGAAACTTTCGATTCTGTTTCCTCTATTAGCTCGTTAAAGATCTATCAAGTTCATTATTGCAGAATTTATTTTTTGGTCATGGGAAATGTGCATACCCAAAGTTAGTGAAGAGCTGTTGATTAAGTCTGCACAGTTAGAGAAACTTTCGATTCTGTTTCCTCTATTAGCTCGTTAAAGATCTATCATGACAAGGTCTGCCAAGTTCATTATTGCAGAATTTATTTTTTGATCATGGGAAATGTGCATACCCAAAGTTAGTGAAGAACTGTTGGTAAAGTCTGCACAGTTAGAGAAACTTTCAATTCTGTTTCCTCTATTAGCTCGTTAAAGATCTATCATGACAAGGTCTGCCAAGTTCATTATTGCAGAATTTATTTTTTGATCATGGGAAATGTGCATACCCAAAGTTAGTGAAGAACTGTTGGTAAAGTCTGCACAGTTAGAGAAACTTTCAATTCTGTTTCCTCTATTAGCTCGTTAAAGATCTATCATGACAAGGTCTGCCAAGTTCATAAAGCTTTTTATTGTGTTCAGATTCTGAGTGCTGCTCCATATTTAACAGTCTCGGTTTGAGGCTAACAAGGTAGATCTATAATGCACAGGTAATTCATACAGAACAGGGCATGTGGCATTATTTAAAAAACTCTTCGTACTTGAAACTTTCACAAGTTTTTTTTATATTAATCTTTGAAATATAGGGAAACAATTTTAAATCCATAAAATTTTTTCAACTTTAAAATATCCCTTTGAAATTAAGTTGCCATGAAAATAATGACTTTTTTTAGTGAGAAAATTCACCTGCATCATGTAAATGCGTTGTAATTGAGAGGAAAAAAATTATAGCATCATACTCGGGAGAAGTTAAGCTTTAAAACGAATACATAAATATGTTTGATTTACTCTGTGCTAATGAGGCCAGAGTTATTGCAATGCGAAGACAAGTGAAAATCCTCAATACCAGATGTAACGGCAGTGCACCGTCACGCGGCTGTAGCCTGCCTGACAAGTGATTGATCACGGATCGGCCACTAACTGCAGGCATCTGTGGTAGCCCTGGGAGCAAACTAAGTAAACACTTTTTGGTCTATTTTAACAGCTGTGAATTATCTCAAATGTTTACCTTGTAAAGATTGGAATAAATAAAATAATAGTTGTACGATTATTTTTTAAGTCATGTCTTAAACCTTAAAGCATATCATGAATATAAATCATAATATTAAACATAAAATATGAAAAACAGATATTTCTCTTAGTTTTCTGTAGGCCTAGAGGTAGTTACGTGTATTTCTCTTCCTGGGTTCTAAGAGGGCTGCTATATGTGGGACAAGGCCTCCCACGCTTTCCATATCTGGATTGCTGGTTGGACTTTGATACTTTTTCTGTGTAGACTCAAGAAATTTTGCTGTAGTTTGTTAAAACTCTGTGTCTTTTTCCCTGTCAGAAAAGGAGAACATCAATTGGTCCATGTAAGTTATCACAGTGACAGAAAAATAAAGTATAGAATGCACCAAAGTGGAATATTGCTGATTTTAAAGTTTCAAATGTTGGTACAGTTAGATTAATAAAGTTTAAACAATTATGTAATATGTCTTATATAAAGGCATACAATTTTCAAAAGAGGTAGGGTCTTTGATTTATTTCAGAAATCCATTTGAAGCGCTAAAATTCAAGGTTTTTAAAAAAAAATAAGGTATCACTATTTTCAAATTATTACCTCATATAGTAATAGTCCAAGAGCATTTCTCCTTCATCTCAAGTCTTCAAGTATCACCATCTCTTTAGTTTTGCTTGCTGTGTAGAGGCTGTTCTCTTCCACTGAAACAAAGAGTTCATAAAACTTAATATATGTTATGAACTAAGATTTTGTGCTTAACGTTTCGAACCTAATCAAAATTTATAATTTAAACCCCACCCCTCATTTCACTTTCAGTTGAATGGGACTTAACGCATTGAATTTTAAAGATACAGCGAAGTACAGAATGGTGTCTCAGAAGATGTTGCTCATGTTCCTTTTTTTTTTTTTTTTAAGCTTTTGACATACTGGAATATTTGATTACCACTGCAATCTCTCAGAATTTCATAAAATCAAAACAAGAAAAAGTCCTTGACAATCACCCAGCACATTTTATTACAATATGCGCTATGCCCTAGTGAGGCTTATTTATTTATTTACTCTACGTTTATATTGCTTTGATGTTTACTCATTTGCCTTAACGAGACTGCCCAGGACAGAATCACCTGTCTACCATGGACTGCCCACAATAGAAATTGGGGGGAGGGGGGGTGTCTTTATGGTGTAGTTGTGAAGACACTAGCTTTAGCAAATGAAGGTTGAGGTGTCGAGAACATGTCCTCCCACTATCACATGCGCACATTCTTATGTCACTGAAGCAGTGGGACAAACTGTTATGAGGACAACAAAAGCAGAAGTTGAGGATGCTGATGATGTGGCCTGCTCCCAGAGCAGGCACTGTGACTGGCGTCAACAGCACGCCAGTCAAGTCCAAGAAACCTTAACAGTGAAAAACGTAAAAGAAGCGAGAACTTGTGTCAGCAGAAGACTAGTACAGCAAGAATAGAAAACAGAGAGAGAGAAAGAGAGAATGAGAGAGAGAGAAAGAGAGAGAGAGAGAGAGAGAGAGAGAGAGAGAGAGAGAGAGAGAGAGAGAGAGAGAGAGAGAGAGAGAGAGAGAGAGAGAGAGAAAGAGAGAGAGAGAGGAATTATGAAAGAGAGAACATGAAAAGGGAAGTGGGAGAAACCAAAAGAACGAATGGGAGAGTAAAATGCAAGTGAAATGAAGAGAAAAAGTAAGAAAAAGAGGGAGACTGAAAAAAAAAGGGAAGAAAGAAAAAGAGAAAGAGAGGTATATGCTCTTATTAATTATTGTATTAATGATAAAAACCATCAGATATGCACGCATGTACATATTTCAGTGGAAATGTAACAATGTTGAGGAAAATAAAGATAATAAAAAGACCTGGTGGTTTTGTGTGAGTTGTAGTGCCCGCGATGGTGTTAGGTTCCCTCTCTGTAATCTCAGCTTATATCTTAGCTTCATCATTCGCATCACTGTTGAGGCCTGCTGTGATGGTGTTTGGACAGATTGGTCTGTGAAGGAACATGCCCCAGTCATGGAAGGATAGATAATTTTGTTTCACAAATATAACACATACCCTGAGAGATAATTTTGTCCCGAAGATAATTTATAAAACATACTTTAACAAAAATAAAAGCTGTTGTATCAGCTTTTCAGTGTGCCTTGCACATACCATAGTGCCAATTACATCCTAAATGTAGAATTCACAGTTAACGAATTTGGTGGAATGTAAAATAACTAAATACATGTCATTTCTTTCTCTATTTTTTGTCAGATACACAATATATATATATGAGGAAAAATAAAAAAAACCAAACCATTTTTAAGAACAGAGAAAAAAAAATGGAATAAGAAGCATAGGCAAAATATTGCACAAAAGTAAAAAGGTACTGACTTTTTTCTACACTGATATATGCTTAGTAGATAAAAAAAAAATATCGTGACAGCACCAGATGGATGTTTTATGATGTCTGTTGTCAGTGATAACTCAGTAGAATTATGTTACTTTGTCATATCCGTCTCAAGCTGTATGGTGACAACACCAGATGGATGTTTAATGATGGCCGTCTTCAGTGATAACTCAGTAGAAAGAAATTAGTTTGTCATATCCGTCTCAAGCTGTATGGTGACAACACCAGATGGATGTTTAATGATGGCCGTCTTCAGTGATAACTCAGTAGAAAGAAATTAGTTTGTCATATCCGTCTCAAGCTGTATGGTGACACCAGATGGATGATTAATGATGACCATCGTCAGTGAGAACTCAATAGAATGACATTAGTTTGTCATATCTGTCTCAAGCTGTATGGTGACAACACCAGATGGATGTTTAATAATGACCATCATCAGTGATAACTCAGTAGAAAGACATTAGTTTGTCTTATCCGTCTCAAGCTGTATGGTGACAACTCCAGATGGATGTTTAATGATGACCATTATCAGTGAGAACTCAATAGAATGACATTAGTTTGTCCTATCTGTCTCAAGCTGTATGGTTACAACTCCAGATGGTTGTTTAATGATGACCATCGTCAGTGATAGCTCAATAGAATGAAATTAGTCTGTCATATCCGTCTCAAGCTGTATGGTGACAACACCAGATGGATGTTTAATGATGACCATTATTAGTGAGAACTCAGTAGAATGACATTAGTTTGTCATATCCATCTCAAGCTGTATGGTGACAACTCCAGATGGATGTTTAATGATGACCATCGT
Source organism: Elysia crispata (assembly GCA_033675545.1). Taxonomy (NCBI): domain Eukaryota; kingdom Metazoa; phylum Mollusca; class Gastropoda; family Plakobranchidae; genus Elysia; species Elysia crispata. The sequence goes on from JAWDGP010006009.1 coordinate 105,982, forward strand.
CAGTGAGAACTCAGTAGAAGACATTAGTTTGTCATATCCGCCTCAAGCTGTATGGTGACAATACCAGATGGATGTTTAATGATGGCCATCTTCAGTGATAACTCAGTAGAAAGAAATTAGTTTGTCATATCCGTCTCAAGCTGTATGGTGACACCAGATGGATGATTAATGATGACCATCGTCAGTGAGAACTCAGTAGAATGACATTAGTTTGTCATATCCGTCTCAAGCTGTATGGTGACAACTCCAGATGGATGTTTAATGATGACCATCGTCAGTGATAACTCAGTAGAAGACATTAGTTTGTCATATCCGCCTCAAGCTGTATGGTGACAATACCAGATGGATGTTTAATGATGGCCATCTTCAGTGATAACTCAGTAGAAAGACATTAGTTTGTCTTATCCGTCTCAAGCTGTATGGTGACAACTCCAGATGGATGTTTAATGATGACCATTATCAGTGAGAACTCAATAGAATGACATTAGTTTGTCCTATCTGTCTCAAGCTGTATGGTTACAACTCCAGATGGATGTTTAATGATGACCATCGTCAGTGATAGCTCAATAGAATGAAATTAGTCTGTCATATCCGTCTCAAGCTGTATGGTGACAACACCAGATGGATGTTTACTGATGACCATTGTCAGTGATAACTCAGTAGAATGACATTAGTTTGTCATATCCATCTCAAGCTGTATGGTGACAACTCCAGATGGATGTTTAATGATGACCATCTTCAGTGAAAACTCAGTAGAAAGACATTAGTTTGTCATATCTGTCTCAAGCTGTATGGTGACAACTCCAGATGGATGTTTAATGATGACCATTATTAGTGAGAACTCAGTAGAATGACATTAGTTTGTCATATCCATCTCAAGCTGTATGGTGACAACACCAGATGGATGTTTAATGATGACCATTATCAGTGATAGCTCAATAGAATGACATTAGTTTGTCATATCCGTCTCAAGCTGTATGGTGACAACACCAGATGGATGTTTAATGATGACCATTATCAGTGATAACTCAATAGAATGACATTAGTTTGTCATATCCGTCTCAAGTTGTATGGTGACAACACCAGATGGATGTTTAATGATGACCATTATCAGTGATAACTTAATAGAATGACATTAGTTTGTTATATCTGTCTCAAGCTGCATGGTGACAACACCAGATGGATGTTTAATGATGTCCATTATCAGTGATAACTCAATAGAATGACATTAGTTTGTCATATCCGTCTCAAGTTGTATGGTGACAACACCAGATGGATGTTTAATGATGACCATCGTCAGTGAGAACTCAGTATGTAGATACACTGAAGCTGGAGGATTAATCAATCACTTTCCTCACCAAGGTTTGTTGTCAATCATAAAATACTCACAAATACTAGTAAGAAAAAAACCCCCATTACAAATGAAATCTTTTGAGTCATAACACTGGCTGAACACAGTTTTTATTTATGAATGTCAAACTTTAAAACTTGAGGGAATAGAGAAACAAAGAAAGTGAAAGAGAAGGACTGGAAGAGGAAGTAAAGTACTGAGAGTGAGTGGTGGGTGTGGTACTGGTAGCGAGTGTGCCACACAGAGCAAAATTAATAAAGAGTGAGAGAGTGAGTTGATGAAGGGAGAAACGATGAGTGATTAAATGAATCACTGAGGGGGGGAAAGAGTGAAACAGAGAGATAGAATCAATGAGAGAGAGGCAGTTAGTGAATGAGTGCCACTGAGTGAGTGAGCCAGAATACAAATTTTGAACCTGGTTAAGCCATTGGTGATAAAATATAAAACAAGCTCAGAGACTTATTAAACTGAAAATATTTAACGAGATGACAGATGCAAGTTCAAGGTGAACAAAGAACATTGGTTTTCATTGTGTGCGCGATGTAATGAGGTAAATTTGGTACTTTCGAATTAATTTTGTATCCCCTCACCTATTAAAGAAGAGAAATAGGGAGATTCTTATCTATCTGATCAGTGATTCTTTACAAAATCTTTGTTTGATAATCCTATATATGAACAGCAGTTTTCGAAGATCCTCATCTGGATTCAAGAAGCCGAATTGTGCATGCACAAGAGAAAGTCTGAGCCCGAACATTTGACTCTTTAATTAAAACACTGAGATTGACCACACAGTAACTGTGAAGTCTAATGTGATGTGAAGGACGCACTGATTGAGTAGGGAGCAGATATGTAGCCAAGATTTGAAAATCTGGCACAGACTGATTGAGCAGGGAGCAGACATGTAGCCAAGATTTGACAATCTGGCAGGATTGTCTTTACTCTCTTAAGCCAACATTTCTGGCGTTGTCGGCAGGATTGTAAAGGCAGTAAATTTTTTTTTACAATTATAAGCCCAGTCAGTAAGCATGGCAGAGAAAACAACGCAGATCATTCAGGTCCGAAGCACGGAGAGCTTCGTACATAGATTTCACGGAGGCGGCGGCCGATGCAAGATTGAAATCTTCCAAGAAGAAATCCATCAGGCCACACTGTGGAGGGTGTATGGTGAGTGCAAGTCAGTGTCACGTCTCACGTTAGAACTCCATCAGGCCACACTGAGGAGGGTGTATGGTGAGTGCAAGTCAGTGTCACGTCTCACGTTAGAACTCCATCAGGCCACACTGTGGAGGGTGTATGGTGAGTGCAAGTCAGTGTCACGTCTCACGTTAGAACTCCATCAGGCCACACTGAGGAGGGTGTATGGTGAGTGCAAGTCAGTGTCACGTCTCACGTTAGAACTCCATCAGGCCACACTGAGGAGGGTGTATGGTGAGTGCAAGTCAGTGTCACGTCTCACGTTAGAACTCCATCAGGCCACACTGAGGAGGGTGTATGGTGAGTGCACGTCAGTGTCACGTCTCACGTTAGAACTCCATCAGGCCACACTGTGGAGGGTGTATGGTGAGTGCAAGTCAGTGTCACGTCTCACGTTAGAACTCCATCAGGCCACACTGAGGAGGGTGTATGGTGAGTGCACGTCAGTGTCACGTCTCACGTTAGAACTCCATCAGGCCACACTGTGGAGGGTGTATGGTGAGTGCAAGTCAGTGTCACGTCTCACGTTAGAACTCCATCAGGCCACACTGTGGAGGGTGTATGGTGAGTGCAAGTCAGTGTCACGTCTCACGTTAGAACTCCATCAGGCCACACTGTGGAGGGTGTATGGTGAGTGCAAGTCAGTGTCACGTCTCACGTTAGAACTCCATCAGGCCACACTGTGGAGGGTGTATGGTGAGTGCAAGTCAGTGTCACGTCTCACGTTAGAACTCCATCAGGCCACACTGTGGAGGGTGTATGGTGAGTGCAAGTCAGTGTCACGTCTCACGTTAGAACTCCATCAGGCCACACTGAGGAGGGTGTATGGTGAGTGCAAGTCAGTGTCACGTCTCACGTTAGAACTCCATCAGTGCAGACAAGGGAGGAATGAGGGCTTGAGAATGTATTCCCAGCGAATAAGAAATTTATTCCTGACAGGATACAAATCAAAGAGAAGCGAATGAGACTGACTTAAGAGACGTATTCATCGATGGCAAAACTTCACTTGCGACAGTGGAGGCAGGGACTGCCTAGCTGTTCTATCTATGACGGGAGAGAGATAGTCCTCAAATCATGTGATGAAGGCAGAGAGGACATTTAAGTAAATGGTGTGTCGTGGCCAACAGAAGCAAAGCAACAAAGTCACAGTACAGGAACGTGGAGCAACTTTAGACCTAGAAGAGAGGCTGAACAGACTGTAAGAAGATAAAAATAAGATGAAGACAAACTTACACGATATCAGGAAGAAAATAGAAGAAACGATCAGAAAATATTTATAAAATTTGGAAGAATCAACACAAGCAGAATCAAGTAGAAGTTTCAGGAACAGAAACAACACTTTTAGAAAAATCAACACAAGAGAACCAAGAAAAAATTTCCCAAACAGGAGCAACATTTGGTTTGTGTGCTGGAAAAGAGAGCATTTCGCTCGAGAGTGCAGGGAACGCATGAAAGCAGCCAGTAGACAGGATAGTGACAGAGCCCAGCCTGCAGCTAGAGGCCAATCTGTTGGTGTTAGAAGTAAAGGTTCTATGCGGCAAGCTTTTGGGAAGTGCTCAACAGTAAAAGCACTTATCCGGTCTGCTCCTGTTTAGGCTCTCTTACAAGTCCTAGATATGGATCTCAGGTCAGCACAATATCTAAGCTGTTTTGCTGACTTTAAGAGAGGAAAACTCGCAGTAATTGTGAAGTTTAACGTGAGGAGATGGAAAGACTGATTGAGGAGGGAGTAGACATAAAGCCAACACTTGACAATTTGGCAGGACTCGCTAAATCCAACACATAGAAAAGAGTAACTTGGTGATTTCTCCAGTGGTATATGCAGAATAAAAACCAGTTATGGAAAAGCAAAGAGAGTCAATTTTTTTTTGATAAAACAACAACAAAAAAAGGAACCCTCGTTTTAAAAAGGTTAGAACAAAACTCATCTCTTGCAGCAAAAATCACAGTATTTAGTAGTTACCAAGATTGTGTTCACCAAGTTTTCACTTTTATCTTTTTTTTTTTGTTTCAGATAAAGGAGCTATGGTTCTCCTCTCTGTATACTAGATATATAAAAGTAATGTGCCAAAGGTGGCTCAGGGGTGAATCGTGAGGGATACGCTTGTGAGGAAAACAGAGATTGGTAGAAGAAGAGAGCGAGAAGGATGAAGAGAAAAACAGACGATTTAACTGATGTAACCAAACAAAGACAAAATGGTATGCATATTTTGCTGATTCACAAACCAGACAAGCCAGGAAAATTCTATTTAGCCTGCTGCATACTACATAATTTTGTCAGAAGACAAAATGAGAGTGTGGATCCCACTGATGAGAACCCATCGGACAATGAAAACCATTTCCCCCCCAACCACAAGGTCAGGCACAAAGGCCCATTTCCACCATAAAATTTCAAGGAGAGGTGAAATTTTGATTTGGAAAAGAAAAGCAAGCAGCTTCCAATCCTTGGGAGTTATAGCTCTAACAATTTCTTTAGGTAGCCATGTTATTCACACTGTATTCACCAAGCTCGATTTGTGAAAGACCAGAAACTCTGCCAAATTCAGAACTGATAGACCAGCAATATTTCAGCCATGTGCTGACTAACATGAGGCTTTAGAATATAATGGTGGCAATGTAGACAGTTTTTACCTGCAGACAGAGTGGAGACACTTTCCCTGCACCTTTATGTTACTAATCGTATCAAGAAAGTTTCAATCATAGCCATATTGGAAGCTGAAAGAGTTGATCGTAAATAAATGCAGAGGAGAAGAGAAACGGCATAAAGAACAAGACAAGCACTGAATAAGGCAAAAAACAACAAGAAATAAACCATGAATAGAAAAAGATTGTGGAGGAAGTAGAATGTGCTTTGAGAGTAAATGATAAAAACCTTATCCTGTGTCCCTCTCTCTCTGCATTAGTACAAGCACAGAATGTTTGAGCCTCTCTTTCTCCACCATTGGCACCTTTCAAGATGCTGTTGAAGAACTAATTCAAGTGACACAAGCTTCAGGTAGATAGATTTAGGACACTAGCTATGTGTTGAATGTCTTGTAAATACATTATAATTATGTTTTTGTTAGTCTAAGCTAATGATAGACCGAACATTTTTACAAGACAGACCACCATGAATGCATGTGTGTACTTGACTAGTTACCCCAATCATGTGAAACGTATGTGTGGAATATCTGATAGTATTATGTGCTTGTAAGTCTAATCTAAAGATAGACTGAACATTTTACAAGACCAGTCCACCATCAGGGTATGTATAATCTGAGAAAGAGCTAGATAGATGCTGCAGTAGCCACCTCTCTCTTCTTGAACTAAATGACTCAGTGGGTTTTTTCCGGCTTTTCAGTTTCGTTTTAGCCGTCAATGTTTACACCGAGTCTCAGAAGCAAGCTTTTTTTTTCCGAATGTATTTATTTTGTTGTCGTTTCCAACAAGATGGCTGACAAAAATCGTATGCCTGGACAAATGTCAGCTACACAAGCCATGGACTTTCTAAACAGAGTGATGGAAGATTCTGATGAAGAAAGTTCATTGTCGAGTTAAGATGAATACAATATTCTCTTGAGTAGTGAGTCTGACAGTGAGAGTGAGGGTAGATCTAGCTCCATACCTATCCATCAGCCCCAACCTGGACCTTCAGGCATTGCTAGATCTAGACCTAGCCAAAAGAGAGCCATAACTGATGAATCCAGTTCTAGATCTACACCTAGCATTAATAATTCAGACTCTAGATCCAGATCTAAGTCTAACCCTAGATCTCAGAACAGAACCAAAGGGTGATTGGAAACACGTCACTACTGAGGACGAAGTCTACCCCCAAAATTTCCGTTTCACTCCTGACCGGGCTCCAGCAGTCTATGCAGATATAAGTGAAGAGTCTTCTCCCCTTGACTGCTTCATGCAGCTATTTGATACAGAAGTGAGGAACCAAGTGATAGAGTCTACCAATGCTTATGCTGCCATCAAAGTGAGAAAGAATAGTATGAGACTGACCCAGACTCACTTCTGTCCATTAAAATGAGAAATGACCAACAAAGAATTATGGATGAAGCTGCCTCAAAGCATGAAAGAGCTGTAGCTCGGATCAGAGAAAGAGAAAGAAAGATGTTGCAGTAGCCACCTCTCTCTCTTCTTGAACTAAATGCTTCGTGAAAAAGAAAAAAACCCCAAAAACTGGACAAATACATGATGCTTCCCCCCCCCCCCCAAAAGCAGACAAGTGTGTACAGATTTTAAATATCCAAAGTGTCCTTTGGTGTGAGTGTTGAAACTTTTAAGTCCCCATGAAAAGTGGTCGCCGGTAACCGCTGCTGACTTGAAAGCCTTCATGGGTAAAAAATTTTATTTTGTATGATGAGTAGCAATGTGTAAAACATGACCTTTCCTATAAAATTATATTCAACCTTTATTTTCTCAGTTTCAATTGGACATTTTTGACTTTAGACTGCTTTGTTTGAAAAAAAAACAAAAAACCAAAGAGACCAGTAATGAAACTGCAATGCAGCAGACAGATATTAAAAATCATCGATGATTTAAAAAAATGCAAGCTAGTTTTATATAATCTAAATTTATTTTTATTAATCCTTCATATAGGCAATGGGCAAACTATCAACCCGGTTGTTCTCACTGATAGCTGGTGCACATCGAAGCCAGTTTTCCAGACCCAGCTTGGAAAGGTCATGCCCTAAGATCGCTTCCTAATGTTCTGTAGATATCTGCATGTTGCTGACGATGCAGCTCCCCAGACGGAGAATCTAGACAGATTGGCTATGGTCCACCTGATGATCGCACCATTTTCTACACCTACTTCAATGAAGTGTTCAGAAAAAAATGGCAAAAATATTTGTGATGTTCAAAACAGATGCCAAAAGTTTTTAATGTTTCATCAGATCAACAGTGTGTTTGGAAACAATGGTTGTCTGTAAAAGAAGAAAGGATCTTAACTGATTATGTTTGATAAGAATAGGTTCCAGGCTATTCTCCACAGCTTGCTTCACTGCTCTGAAGCTGACGGTGAAGGGAAAGAGAAAGTCGAAGCTTTCATCAATCTGCTGCTGGAACGGTTCCGTGCTGCCTACTACCCTGAGCAGAATCTAGCCCTTGATGAAATGGTAAGTGGAAATATACTCCATACAATCTCAGGAAATCCTCTAAATACCTCGCAAAGGTTTTTGGTCTCCTTGAAAGTGTCTCAGCCTATATCTTCAACCTCCTGGTCTACTTCAGCACAGAGACACGTACTCTGCTGATTTAGACAAGAGCAATTCCCAAGCTATGAAGGTCTTCGATTTTCTGCTGTAGCCATTCTCCAATGGCCACCACATTTACAGCGACAGATACTACACCTCAAACAGCCTGATTCAGTATCTGAATAGCAGGAGAATGTTTTTCATGCAATGCTAAATGTTGAACATGTGGGGTTTCCAGCACAACTGAAAACACTAAATCTACCACACCTGGGTGTGAATTGGTTTTTTCAGTGAAAGAGACAGAATTTTGTGTGTAGCCTTCACAGACAAAAAAGCAAAAAAGGCATGTGTTCTTGTGAGCACAAAGTCAGGACTGGGCATGGAAGAGAGACAAACCACTCGCCGCCGTCTTACCACCAAACCGATTCAGATTCTTGAATACAATGCCTGCATGAATTCATAAAAAGAAATTTGTGGAAGAAAGAACTATCAATAAACATTTAAATATTGTCGTTGAGTCTGAGGATAACTTAACTCTACAGGATGACGATAGTTCTCATCGTTACAGTAATAATGTAAGGCAAGCTTATTATGCCTTGCAAGTTGAGGCTAATGTAGCAGAAACAAACTGCTCAAAAGTTGTGGAAATCGTAGGAAAACATTTGTTCAACATAGAATTTCAAGAAAATCTGCCAAGTGCCTCGACATCTTTAAATTTCGATAGAGAAGCTCACATAGTTGCTAAGCAACAGGTCGCTAGTGAAATTCTTGCTATAGCACATTATGCTTTCCAATGACAAATCACTATCTCTAGGGTTTTCTGAAATTGCCTGAGACACTTCTTGAAAAGTGTGTTTCTATTTTTAAAGATTTTGTGAAGTTTACTGCCTAAAGTCATCAGCAGACGAAGAAAAATTGCAACAAGAAATTACAAAGAAGTTGCGGTGAAAGCATTTGATTCTAAAATGCTGAAATACAAAAAAGACTTGTTGAGAGGGGAAGACTGTACTGTTCTTTTTGTTTTGCAATGCGCATTTCTTGTTTGCGCTTTTATCAGCAGCTAGGATGGCATAAAAAAAAGTGAAGAACAGTATTTGGGAGAAGGTGAGAAGCTGGGAAGAGATAAAAAATCTAGCTGTAGTAGATTTTCTTCCTCAGCAGATTCTGCAGCGATCAGAGTAGTTCGAATGGCATCCGAGGTGTTGGGTCCTCGTGGGGATGAAAGGAATGGATGTCGCCAGGAATGGCTTGCTTTTTGCTCCAATCAGGAAAAAAAATCTCTTTTCTCGAGTTATCGTTCCAATCGGTTTAATAATCTTTTCCAGAATGCCTCTGCCCTTTTGTTTCACAAGAATGATATTGAACTCTTCATAAATGAATATGCTTGAAACTCAAACCTTAAACTCCAGTCTATTCTTGAAGACTTGTCAGATATAAGAATTTTTAACTCTGTTGCGATTCTTTCTTTTTTTCATGTTTGTCTTACAGAGCCATATTGGCTGTTTATGAATAGCACAAAGATATATGCAGATTTTCCACCATATATGAGAAAAATAAAATCTACCCTTTCGTCTTGGGCAAATGCTGATTTACATACATGCATTGACTTCTGTGATTATGTATTTCCTGACTTTCCTGTAGAGGATCTAAAATTAAATCTTACCAATTTCCTCAAGTCAGATTTATTTGAGTCACCGTCAACAGGGGTGACTTTGCCTCAATTTAGTAGTAAAGAGTTGAATGAAAAAAAGTACTATTAATGGGTAAGCTCCCCTTGTTTTTCTGCTCTCTCTTCTAGAAGGCATATTTTTACACCAACTTTCACTTTGACTGCCCTGCATGTCTCAGCATCCACAGTTTTGAACCTACAAGAAGAATAGATCGATTTTTTGCTGATTTTGGTGAGTTGAAACTTCTTTTTATTTCATAAACTTCATTTTGTCTTATAATCATGATTCCTGTGTATATAGAAGTAATGAATGTTTATTAATCTTGATCTAAAGTGCTTTTTTGGTGTCTGTATGATTGCTTTGTTCTTTAGCCTGGGGCAAAGTCACCCCTAGGTCTAATGTTAGCAAAAATCTTGGGCAAAGTTGCCCCAAAATTTTGGATTTATTTGGCTAATAGCTTTCTAAAGTAGTTTTTATTCATTTATCATAGGCTATTGTTACATGAAAGTGTATTAAAGTATATTTGATACTGTTTTAGCCTGGTGCCCGAAATTACAAGAACTACACTGAAGAAACCTTGTTGAAAGCAATTGAGGAATGCAAAAAGGTGTCCATTGAAGATGTGTCAAAAATCTACAACATTCCTATCAGAGCTCTCAGGAACAAAGTGAATGGGCGGCATCCAAAATCAGTCGGTGGGCAGGCTGTCCTCTCAGCCGAGCTTGAGGACAAAATCCTGGATCATATACTGAAATGCTCTGATTATGGGATGCCTATGTCAGCAGATGACATAAAGTTTATGGTGAAGATGATGCTGGATAAACTTAATATGACAATCCCGCGATTTAGGTCAAACTTGCCAGGTCCGGATTGGGTCAAGGCGTTCTTGTCTCGCCACAATAATCAATTGTGCCAGCGTAACTGCCAAAATATCAAAAGGACAAGAGCAGAAGTGGACAATGAGCAGATTGAGAAGTATTTTACAAATCTGACACAAACTCTTGATGGCGTTCCGCTTGCCAATATTTTGAACTATGATGAAACAAACTTGTCAGATGAGCCAGGACAAAAGAAATGTGTGTTTAGGAGAGGAATAAAATATCCTGAGAGAGTGATAAACTTCTCCAAAGGAAACATCTCAGTCATGTTTTCTGGAACAGCCGCTGGAGAGCTGCTACCCCCCTATGTCATTTATAAGGCTGAGCACTTGTGGCAATCTTGGATTGAACATGGCCCTCCAGGATCAAGATTTGGCCGAAGTAAGAACGGATGGATGGACGGCGCAAACTTCACGGAGTGGTTTATGACCATCGTTGTGCCCTGGGCAAGGAAGAGAGAGGGAATGAAAGCCCTTATTGGTGACAACCTGAGCTCCCATATAAGCCCTCAGGTAATAGAAAAATGTGAGAAACTGAACATTGCTTTTATTCTTTTGCCCCCCAATGCTACAGACAAGCTGCAACCTCTTGACGTCAGCTTCTTCGCTCCTTTGAAGAAACAATGGAGGAAGCAGCTTGAAGATTACAGGCGGAAGTACCCCTCCTCTTCTTCGCTGGATAAAAGTCAATTCCCCAGCATGCTCAATAAACTGATTGACTCCTTGGGCATGAGGTCATCTCAAAACCTGATCTCCGGTTTCAGGGCATGTGGCATCGCCCCTCTTGATCGAGAAGCTGTGCTGAAGAAATTTCCCTGTTCCCAAACAACACCTGAAACAGAAAATGTATCTGCCGCTGTCCTTGAATACTTGACACAATTCAAATACTCACCTAATGGAACTGGCACAAGCACAGCTACCAAGCGCAAGTGAACAAGGGTGCCAGTTTCACCAGGAAAATCTTTGAGCACTGTTACAACACTATCACATGTTGCATCCTTGTTGCAGCGAGATGACTGCCCTGCACTAAACAACGAGCAATCTGACAATGGGCCCACTCCATCATCTTCAAGTACAAGCACACAGGACCAACCCACTCCTGGACCTTCTTCCCAGACGTCTCCACAACGTGAATCTAAATCAAGCAACTCGGAGTCAGAATCTGATTTTCCTCCAGATGTCAGTGATGACGATGAAGATTGGGTGCCCCAACCCCGCAAAAGGCTCAGAAAGAACTTATTTTAAGACTCAGTTACTTTGTTTGAATATTAAACTAATTTTTGTATCATGAAAGCGTGTATGTGTGTATGTATGAATGGATTCACTTGTGTTTGGCTTGTAAAATGTGTAAAATCTTCACTAAGGCAAAGTCACCCCATTTTTCAAATTTTTTAAATTAGCACTAAACTGAATCAATACTTCAAAATTACAGACCTCAGTAAATTCATATACAGCAAAATATCTAATACAGGTTAGGACAAACCAGTTTGAGTATTAAAATTTTTTATTTCTCTTTTTATTCACTTTATATTAGTTCAGAAACTTAAAAAAGAGGCAAAGTCACCCCTGTTGACGGCATCTCTTTTTTGTTGTGTCTTGAAAAAGATTGCAGAGCTCATGGAAGCAGCCTTAGCCAGACAATTGGCAGATTTTCTTGAAGGGGGTGTCTTTGGTGCACAACTTAACTCAAATTTGGTAGGAATTTTAAAAACATGTCCTTTGACAAATTGGACTGGAGAACGCCTCTTTGACAATTTTGATGATGATCTTCAAAAAAGAAGAAATACTTCCCTCCACAATCGATCCACCACAAATATGTGGAAGCGCAATAAAACATCTAAGTGGTTAGGAAAACAAAGCTTAAGTTCTTCTGAAAAATTGGTAAAGAAAGCAATCAAGTGTCTCCCAGTATGGGGAAAAAAGCACCAAGAAGAAGGCGCAGCCGTTAAAGAAAAGATTAAAGCAAAAATAAGACATAACAAATCTGAGAAAGATAAGAAGGATTTTAAGGAAAAGGAAAAAAGACTGAAGGTCATAAATGCCATCATTGGTGAAAGCTCAAATTTGATAGAAACCAAACAAGAGTTAGATCAAGTCTTCAATGGTCCAAATGCTGTTGAAACGTTAAAAGACCAGATAAGGTTCAGAAGCTTAATCAGGGGTGAGAAAATATCTTTGAAAGGAAATAAACAAATGTTATATAAGCGACTACTTCATCATATTACAAGAGAAATTGATGAAGAATAAATGTAAATTAAGTTACCTTGAGAACTGACTTCATATTTATAAGATGGTACATATAGATGGAATATTTTGGGGGTGATACATAATTGTTTTCATGTTCTGATGTAATCATTTTTTTTGCCCCACATGTAATACAATAATGTCTGATTTGTCAATAAAGTATTGTTTTGGTAATGATATTGATGGCAAATTTTTATTTTGTTGTTGAGGAGGGAAAGTTAATAATTTCTCCATTATATATAAAAAATACAGACATTCTCATTCTCATGAGTCATAGACAATTTTTACTTCTATTTTGCCCGGGCTTTTCGCTGTCAGCCTGAGAAAATGGGCAAAGTACTGCCCAGAAATATTTGTGACCCACCCCATGACGGATTTGTGTTGGGTCTGTCAGCGGAACAATACAAAGATTTCCTGCAGTGCTAACCTGACTGTTGAAGTCAAGGCGGAACTAATTGCTGAACAGAATCATCCCCTGATGTTTGTTACAACAGAGGTCTTTTACCAAACCTGTGTAGAGGACTCAAAGCGTACAGCAGAGGCTCTAGGCATCACGATGTTGGAACCGTCCCCCTCCTGCTCAAAGCCTGTAACATTCCGTCACAGCTTTGACTATGCTCAGCAAGTATATCTGCCAAGCAATCCACTCCAGCCTGGACTGATTTATTTTCTCGTTCCTCGCGAGTGCGGAATATTCCCTGTCTACTGGAAGCCCTTCGCCTTAATTGACGAGGGCATGTGCAGTGGAAAAGGCAACATTGCAGTTATTTCTTATCTGGATTTCTTTTTTTAGGAATTACGGTATTGGAGAAAAGGTCATTCACCTACACTGTAATAATTGTGCAGGACAAAATAAAAAAGAAACATGTCCTGCACTATTTGGCCTGGAGAGCGATGACTGGCCAGAACAAGGAAGTGCACTTCATGTTCCCAGGCCATACAAAATTCTCTCCAAACTTGTGTTTTGGCCTCCTAAAGAAACCCTTTAGGGTTACCCATGTCTCCTCCCTCAATGAGCTAAGCGATTGTGTCAAAGCCTCTACAAGAAATGGTATAAATATTCCGCAACTTGTGGGGGACGAGAAAGGCAATATTCTTGTGCCAACCTATGACTAGCAGCAGTTTTTCAAGGGGTGCGGTCGGCCATTCCAGGGAATCAAGTACCTGCAGCACTTCAGCCTCACTCCAGAACAACCTGGAGTTTGTGTCGGGAAAGCTGAGCAAGGGGGCCCAGCTGAAACCAAGGTCATCCTGACTTCATACCCATCTGCATCCTTTCCTACAGAAGGCAACTAAGCTACTGTGCGAGAAAATAAAAAAGTTGATAGGGAGATGAAAGATGGGGATGTAGCCGTGGTATGGCTTGACTTGCAGAATGTTATAACATGTCCATGAGCAGAAGTAAGCTGCTTTTTCTATAAACGCAAGTCGAATGTTTACAACGAAACAGTAATGGCCAGTATTTGTGGAAAGAAGCAGGTAATATGTGCCATCTGGGCAGAGACAACATCTGGGAGGGAAAGCAATGACTTAATATGCAACCTTTTGTCTCCAAAACAGAGCAGTAAATAGTAGCAACAAAAGATTCCAAGTGTTTATATAACAAATTGTTAGTGCTAAAAGGTCCTTGCACACCGACTTGGAGTCAAAAGGCTCCTTACCTTTTTTGACCCATCAGAACACAGAAGAGCTGTTACTCCGCTTTTCTAAATCATAGGTCCAGATAGTTACGTTCATTATAACTATCATCTCCCCGCAAAGAATTTAGATTTTGTTACAGCATGAAATAGATGTAGATTTCGATCTACATGAATGCTGTTAGTGTCTCTTCCAATAACTTTCCAGGTGTCACGAGTTATCATAATTACTAATTTTTGTAAACAGATGATGATGAAGTCACACCACTTGTTGAAGTGAATGAAGTCTTACATGCTATTTGTACCATGTCGACATGATTCAATAAAGGAAAAGAAAAGAATCGAAGGCTTCTCCTGAAACATGTGGAGGATGGTACAGGCAGAAAGGGTTGCTGTACGCAACTGACAGTTGCTGAAATTTTGTCATTATGCTTGGACTGGTCATCCATGCCACAAGGTGATTTTAAGTTCAGATTTTAAAGACAACTGCAAGTAATGATTTTGAAAATAAAAAAAAATTACCCTATGCAAAATTACAGAAAAATTAACTTTGATCTGACTTATAATTCGAATAAATTAAATATTTGAAACTGGCGTTAATCAATTTTTAATTGCAACAACGACGATTTTGTTTGAACTCCATTAAACTCAGAGTTAGACACCCTCAGGGCCCCGACGCAAAAATAAAAAACAATAAAAAAAAAAACCAAGAGAGATAGTTTTCCTTTCGGTTCATGCCACAAGTTGTAGTTACCAACATAGCTCAATTAAAAGTAGTAGTCAATACCCTGAAAACAGTATTTTTATCACCACAAGTTGTAGTTACCAACATAGCTCAATTAAAAGTAGTAGTCAATACCCTGAAAACAGTATTTTTATCACCACAAGTTGTAGTTACCAACATAGCTCAATTAAAAGTAGTAGTCAATACCCTGAAAACAGTATTTTTATCACCACAACAAATATCCAATTCCTTAGTTATCATGAATTCAAAAGGTTTGTAAAAGAGATGCATATTCTTAAGAAAAAAAAATTGCCAGTTATTGCATTTCAAAATCCACCAAAATAGTCCTTCTACTCTTTTGAGTAAAACTAGCTTAAAGATCGAAACAAAACATACTCTAAATAAAATTCTAGGACCTTAAAAACATGCATTTCTGTAGTTTGAGCTAAAATGTTATTGTAAAATACAGACCAGCTTCCTGGTTTGCATGTATACATGATTATTTAGAAATTATTTTGTGAAGCGTGATTAATACAATAATATTGATTGAAGAGTATTTGATTCATGCTATTTAATCAGCAATCAAGTTTTCATTACCTTGTTTAAAAGGGGAACAACAAACAAATTGACAAAGTCTAATAAGTTCCTTCAAGGTTAGCAATTTGATTACTTTGTTTGTGCAGATGTCAAGAACAACTATCTTTGCGGTCTGATGCTTGGCCAGTCCTTTAATACAGGAGAGACCACACGCATGTAAAAAAAAAAGGAGCAAAAGGAGAGGGTGTTAACACGTGCAACATACGGCTACCTTGGTCAAAGATTCTGTTGGGATACATTCCAATTTGTTCTTGTGTGAGTTCAAGTGATGGGTAGTGCAAAGTTACTTGCCATTTTGTTTCTTTAAAAACCTTCATCATCCATACAACACATAATTATATGTATGAAAACTCTTCAAGGTTTTTAGTTCTTTTTAGACCATAATTTTATCTATGGTTTTGTAAAAAAAAAAGAAAGTTTTGACCCACACATCATGTCATTTCTTATAAGTTTCATTAGAATTCATTTTTTTGTAGTTTGAGGACTTTATACTCTTTTCCAATAAATACCGTCAGTTTTGCCTATGCAGTTCTTTTTGTTCACAGAATTTTTTTAAATGCCACCTATGCACTAAAGCTACTGAAATGTAAAGTTTTCTTTTCGTTTCCTTTTCCCCTAACCTTTACAATATATAAAGACTTGCAAACAGCAATCAAAAAGCATGTTTTGAGCAAAGGGGCTGCGGAGCGTTGCAAACAGGAGCCTGGACCAAACAAGCGCTGTCTAACTCCTACTGACGTAGAATGGATTGTTTTATTTATAGAGAGCCACGCAGAGACCCATAGGCTTGTGATGCCTGGCAGGATGAAACTTTTTTCAAGAACAGACTTGAAATTGCTGCCTTCATCGCAAACCAAGATCTTTGTGTTTGAACAATACAGATCTGCATAGATGGCTGCAGGTTCATTTGTTTCAAAGGCAAAATTGTTATGTCTCAATGAATTGAAACTGTATGCATGTGATTGCATTCCCCAGGTTTATAATCATCAATCTAGATGGGGCATTCTTATTGACAAAAATGAAAATTTTTTTTATGACATTGTTTATTTAAAATTTTGAAATTACAATCTATCATAGACTTACATCTCTCCTTGGACACATTGTTTTTTTCAGCCACTTTCACTTTGAAACCTACTCAAAACCACTGTTGAGTATTACTGCTCCTTATTTGGTAACTCTATTATAATTAAATACCACAATCAAATCATACATAACATTTGCTCAACAAAAAATAGATTTTATTTTGTTGCTGAGGAGGTAAACTGAAAAGTTTCTACATTATAGATAAAAAAATACAGACATTCCCATGAGTCAGAGACATTTTTTAGTTCTATTTTGCCAGGGCTTTTCGCTGTTCGCCTGAGCTCTCTTAAAAGAGAATGGGTAAAGGTACTGCCCAGAAATATTTGTAACCTGCTCCATGACAGATTTGTGCTGGGTCTGTCGGCGGAACAACACAAAGATTTCCTGCAGTACTAACCTGACTGTTGAAGTCAAAGCGGAACTAATTGCTGAACAGAATCATCCCCCGATGTTTGTTACGACAGAGAGGTTCTTTTATCAAAGCTGTGTAGAGGAGTCAAAGTGTACAGCAGAGGCCCTTGGCATCACGATGTTGGAACCGTCCCCCTCCTACTCAAAGCCTGAAACATTCCATGACAGCTTTGACTATGCTCAGCAAGTACATCTGCCAAGCAATCCACTCCAATCTGGGCCCGTTTATTTTCTCGTTGCGGAATATTCCGTGTCTGCTGTGAAGCCCTCCCCCCCGCAAGTCTTAATTGACGAGGGCATGTGCAGTGGAAAAGGAAGCAATGCAGTTATTTCTTACCTAGATTTTTTTTTCAGGAATTACGGTGTTGGACAGGAGGTCTTTCACCTACACTGTGATAATTGTGCAGGACAAAATTAAAAAAAAAAGTGTCCTGCACTATTTGGCCTGGAGAGCAATGACCGGTCAGAACAAGGAAGTGTACTTACACTTCATGCTCCCAGGACAAACGAAATTCTCTCCAGACTGGTGTTTTGGCCTCCTAAAGAAACCCTTTATGATCACCCATGTCACCTCCCTCAATGAGCTGAGCGTTCCATTACACCTTTGACTATGCTCAGCAAGTACATCTGCCAAGCAATCCACTCCAACCTGGGCTGATTTATTTTCCCATTCCTCGCAAGTGCGGTATATTCGGTGTCTGCTGTGAAGCCCTCCCCCAGCAAGTATTAATTGATGAAGGCATGTGCAGTGGAAAAGGCAGTAATGCAGTTATTTCTTATCTGGATTCTTTTTTTCAGGAATTACGGTGTTGGAGAGGTCTTCCACCTACACTGTGATAATTGTGCAGGACAAAATAAAAACAACATGTCCTGCACTATTTGGCCTGGAGAGTAATGACCCGCCAGCACTTACACTTCATGCTCCCAGGCCATACAAAATTTGCTCCAGACTGGTGTTTTGGTCTCCTAAAGAAACCCTTTAGGATCACCCATGTCTCCTGCCTCAGCAAGCTAAGCGATTGTGTCAAAGCCTCTACAAGAAATGGTATAAATATTCTGCAACTTGTGGGGGATGAGAAAGGCAATATTCTTGTGCTTACCTATGACCGAAAGGCGGAACTAATTGCTGAACAGAATAGGCACCTGATGTTTGTTACAACAGAGAGGTTCTTTTATCAAAGCTGTGTAGAGGACTCAAAGCGCACAGCTAAGACCCTCGGCATCACGATGTTGGAACCGTCCCCCATCTGCTCAAAGCCTATAGCATGTCAGCACCTACTCCAGTAGATGCAAGTAGCCAAGATGACCAGCCACGAGTAAACGCACCACATACAAGACCTCAAACTAAACGCAGTGTTCGTCGCCCACCATACCCTCAGGAGCGCCATGACATACATCTAGATGTTGAGATGATCCAGACCCTCAAAGGCTTATCTCAAAAGCAGGAAGATACTAACAATGATGAGGACTTAATTTTTTTCAAAAGTCTACTCCCTAAGATGAAACTACTGAATCCCGATGAAAAGATGGAGTGTCAATATGAAATGCATACTCTAATGATGAGATATGTTAGAAACCACAAAGTCAATTCATCTTCTTCTAGGGCACCTCCAGAGATGTTGGCTAGCCCACAACCGGGAACCAGCTCGCAGTACACAACTAGCCAAGGGTCAGCTACGTATAGTCCAACTGATAATTATCTCACCAGTTTTTCTCACTATCATCAATATTGACATTATGGGTCTTCTCTAAAGCAAGTTAGTACGGTGTTCTTCCCATATATTCCAGAATAAACTACGTTGTATTAAATATCTAATAATTTGTTATATGTTTTGTCAACATCAATGCTGTGTTCTTTTATTTTTAGAGAGAAAGGGAGAGAAAAAGGTGTGTGTATGTGCTTGGGACAGACAGGGGCGCGTTCATTGTAAGTAATGGGAGAACATCAATTTAGACCTTTGGTGTGCACTGATGTGATATCAAATTGAATTAAAAAAAGAAACAGATCAGTTTGAAGCTTTAAAGAACCGCTTCATTCTTTGCATATGGCGAAACGCTTAAGTCCATTTCTGTCTCTGGGAATTCATAGCTCCGAACCTGAACCCTGCCCGGGAAACGTAGTTTCATAGTACAGAGAAATAATAATATGTAGGGAATGGTGGTAGATTTATTGTCAAATAAGTCAAAATAAACTACTGATATTTTGGATAAATGCATTAAAAAAAGGAAGCTATGATCTGCCAAACATCAAAAAAGTTGATGATGATAATGATGGGGTAATACCGAGCCAATGACGTAATAATTAGCTGAAAACAAATTTAAAAAAATACCTTAGAGTGATGATCAGACGTTCCTTAGGTGACAAGGGTTTTCGGAAATTCGTCGTATTCTTTTGGATGTATGGTCCAACCTTATCAAGAAGCAGCTGGAATGTTGCAGGTTTCATTCTTATGTAAGATAGACATTTTTCTTCATCGTTAAGAACATCCTCCATAAGGTGATGGTATTCTCCAAATGTTGCACGGCGTTTATTGATACCGTGAACCCAATACCGGCGTGAGTTTTTAAAGTTTTGACGACGCCTTCTCAACCAATATAACAACATCAACATCACTGCCGCCATCTTTATTTTTTTAAAAAGGTGAGTGAAGGAAGACGAATTCACTCTGTCCCTTCATGTCCCTTCCCACACATTTTTTTGGTTAGACGAATGCACTGTGCCTGCAGCATTAGAATATCTAAAGACTTGCAAACAGCAATCAAAAAGCATGTTTTGAGCAAAGAAGCTGCGGAGTGTTGCAAACAGAAGTCTGGACCAAACAAGCGCTGTCTAACTCTTACTGACGTAGAATGGATTGTTTTATTCATGAGGAGCCACGGACACAAAGAGACCCATGGGCTTGTGATGCCTGGCAGGATGAAACCTTTGTCAAGAACAGACTTGAAATTGCTGCCTTCATCGCAAAACAAGATCTTTGTGTATGAACAATACATTCCATCACAGCTTTGACTATGCTCAGCAAGAGCATCTGCCAAGCATTCCACTCCAACCTGGGCTGATTTATTTTCCCGTTCCTCGTGAGTGTGAAATATTCGGTGTCTGCCGTGAAGCCCTCCCCCAGCAAGTCTTAATTGACGAGGGCATGTGCAGTGGAAAAGGCAGCAATGCAGTTATTTCTTATCTGGATTTTTTTTCAGGAATTACGGTGTTGGAGAGGAGGTCTTTCACCTACACTGTAACAATTGTGCAGGACAAAATTAAAAAAAAAAAAAACGTGTCCTGCACTATTTAGCCTGGAGAGCAATGACCGGCCAGAACAAGGAAGTGCACTTACACTTCATGCTCAAGAACAGACTTGAAATTGCTGCCTTCATCGCAAACCAAACCAGAGCAGTAAATAGTAGCGACATAAGATTCCAAGTGTTTATCATAACAAATTGTTAGTGCTAAAAGGTCCTTGCACACCGACTTAGTCAAAAGGCTCCTTACCTTTTTTGACCCATCAGAATACAGAAGAACTTACTCCGCTTTCCTAAATCATAGGTCCAGATAGTTACGTAGTTTGAGGACTTTATACGCTTTTCCTATAAATACCGTCAGTTTTGCCTATGCAGTTCTTTTTGTTCACAGAATTTTTTTTTTAAATGCCACCTATGCACTAAAGCTACTGAAATGTAAAGTTTTCTTTTAGTTCCTTTTTCCGCTAACCTTTAGAATACCTAAAGACTTGCAAACAGCAATCAAAAAGAATGTTTTGAGCAAAGAAACTGCGGAGCATTGCAAACAGAAGTCTGGACCAAACAAGCCCTGTCTAACTCCTACTGATGTAGAATGGATTGTTTTATATATTTAATTTTTTGTGACTTTCTATTGATAAGTACATTGCTAAGGACTATGCTCATCAAACAATTCTAAAATGTATTTATCTTTTGTGAATTTGTGTAGTATTAAAGACAATATATCATTATATGGTAGGCTGAGCCGTAATCTTTTTTTTTCTTTTGCCAAAGCTATGTTTACTTTGGTAAACTCATGAATAAGGAAGTAGGGCAATGAAAATATTATTTTACCTATGCTTAATAATGCACATTAAATGTGTTTTAATGTCTTGTTCCCCACTCCTTTCCAATCTTTTTCCTACCCTCTCCCCTAAACAATAGGTTGCCCAATGGTTTAACCAACTGTATCCAGAGCAGCAAGTATCTATGGGACGACTGGTCTACAGGATAGAGAGATTGGCTGGAAACCCTCACACTGACCTTGATGCCCAAGTGGACTTCAACCAAGCTGCAGAAGCACTCACCGAGGTTGGGTTGACTCGCTCTATCCTGTTGGCCAATTCACCTGATTTTCATTTTGAAGATAGTTCTAAATTTTCAAATAATTTTGTCCTAGCTTTAGAACAGTTTAGATGCAAAGAAGCTCTCCCTCAATCTTTTGTTGTTTCTTGGCTTCAAAGGTTTTTAAAGGTAAAATCTATTGAATTATCCCCATCTCAAATAAAATCTAAAGTTGTTGTCATTTGCAAAGCTGTAAAGAATTTACAAAAAAGAAAAGCAAAAGCTGAGTTAGAAGAATATCTTTCAAAATCATTTTGTGATACTATTGCTAGCAAGTCTGTTGCACCAAAAGCTAAGCAAAGCAGTTGTGAATGTAAGCCAATTATATCTCAGCTGAATAAAAATGTTACTGTTTTAGAATCAAATTTAAAGAAAGTTGAAGAATTTTCACAGAGTCGAAATTTAATAATTGATGCTTTGAGAAAAGAAAGAGATGCCTTGTTGCCTTTAAGGCAAGATGTACAAGATGCAAATGATACAAATTCAATTTTATCTTCTGAATTAAAGGCTTTAAAAGAAGAAATGAAAGCACAAGCGCTTGAAATATCAGAATTGAAGGCAACTAAGACCTATAAACAAAATTGTAAATTGAAGTCAAAAGTTGAGTCTCAAAAGCAGACAATAAAAGAACTAAAGGAAGATGCATTGAAAGTAAAAACTGATGCTGAGATTGAAGTTAAGGAAAAAGATGATCAAATTCAGTTGTTAAAAAATAAAGTTAAAACAGAGCAGACAGTTAAGAATCGCTACAAAGTTTTGAATGAATCACATTCGATGACATTAAAAGATCTTTTACAATGTGAAGAAGATAAAGGGCCCATATTGAAAGAGAAGAAATTTAATCAGTTCTCTGATGATGTACGTTTAATGTATATCATGTACAAGTTGAAAAAAATAACCAGTTGCCAGTTGCAAAACTTAAAAACAAATCTGGAAGAATTGCCTAGGTTGAAGAGAAGAGTCAGAGTGTTGGAGTGTCAACTAGGTGAATTGAGTAATACAAAGCTGTATTATCAGAGAAATTCAGAGCTCAGAAAGTCTAATGAAGAACAACAGAGAAGGATCCAACTGCTTGAGGAAAAACTGGAAGAAAGTGAGGTGGTAAATGCTGAATTAAAAAAACAAATCAAACGGGAGCAAGATGTGAAGCATAAATATGAGAAGAAGGCCCAAGCATTGTCTGTAGAAAAAGAAGCATGTTTGCATATCCTCAACAAAGAACATGATGATGAAGACCTGGCTTTGAAGCAAAAAGAAGATAAATGCACCATGTATTCTGACCAGATTAGACTGCTCTATATGTCTCTTCAAGGTGAGGCAAATGTGGCGGCATCTCAAGCTTCTAAAGTGGTAAGGCTTGTAGCAAAGTTTTTATTTAATAAAGGCTTACCCCTGAGGGACCTCCCATGTCCAAGGACATGCCTCAACTTCATGCATGAGGCTAATCATATTGCGAAGCAACATGTTGTGAGCAAAATAAGAAAGAGTGCACATTTCACCTATGCAACAGATGGAACCAGCCGAAATAAAAAACACTATATGGAACATCACATTGTTCTCGATGGTGGCTCAACATTATCAGTAGGCTTTTCGGAAGTACCAGATGACAAATCAGACACACTACTGGAAAAGAGCTTGGATCTCTTTGAAGAAATAGCAGATGTCTACTGCCAGGCAGAAGAGGAAACGGAGAGAAACAAAACTTATACTGAAATCCTACTGAAGATGAAAGCTCTGATGAGTGATCGAGCCGCCAACATGAAACTATTTAATAACAAGATGCTGGAGTACAAAAAAGATTTAATCGGAAATGATGCTGGGATACATTTTTTGTTCTGCAATGCACACTTTTTGATCGGTTTAGCAGAGGAAACGGATAAGGCTATCAAGATGAAAGAAAGATTAGTTGAAGAAGAGACGGGAACAAAGCTGGGCAGAGACAACCATGGAGTGTTTAAAAATTGGTCATCAGACGAGACCAGTTCAAGCAGGTTGATTAGAACGGCATCGGATGTTTTTGGACCTAGGGGTGATGAAAAGAATGGTTGCAGGGAGGAATGGTTATAAAAAGAAATCTTCTTTCACTGGATACAGAAGCAACAGGTTTAACAACATTTTTGAAAATGCAGTTGCAGTACTCCATCATCGAGCAGAAGCACTTCATTTTTTACAAGATTGTGCCTCAAATTCTAATCTAAAATTGAGAAGCATCTGTTATGATCTTCATGATCTGAGGATTCTGTCCATCATCACAGCCATTGCGTTGCTTTCAACATATCTTACAACTCCTTACTGGGCTCTGATGAACAGCAACACGCCATATGGCAAGTTTCCTGCCCATGTTCGATCCATGAATATGGCCCTTCAAAGATGGTCTTCCCCTGACTTTGACATTAGTCTTCTACCAACTGAAGAACCCATCTTTGGTAAAGACTTTGTAAATGCTTCTAATGTGGCATTCTCCTTCCTCACCTCACAATTTTGTGACAAAGCTTTGGCAACCACAAGTTTCAAAAGCATCTGTAGTCAGAGTATGAAAGTAGTGCAAAGGCAGCTGCATGACTTTCTACCAGGAGGCATTTATGGTGATATTCTCCCCCTAGATGTGCAAGAATTTTTGAACACATGTCCATTGACAAATTTAACAGGTGAAAGAATGTTTGGTGATCTAGATTACGACATGGGCAGACGAAGAAATGCATCAACATATCTAAGGAGCACTGTAAATATGTGGAAACACAACCAGCCATCTAAATTTCTGGACAGTAAAACTACAAATGCTTTTAAGAAGACAATGGCTGCTGGAAGAAAACATGGAAAAGAACTAAAAAAAAAGCATGACAGAGCAATCAAAGCTGTGAGAGAGAAGGTAAAAGCCAAAATTGCAGAAAATGAAAGAAATAAGAAAGAGAAAGAAAACCAAGACAAGGAAAGGCAGGCGCATCTGTTAAATGATATTCTCAGTCAGGGTGGTCTGTGTTCTACTAAAGAGGAACTTGAAAAGCTGAAAAATGGACCCAATGCTTTGCAAAATTTAAAGGCACAAATTCGATTCCGAAAATACTACAAGGATGCGAAAGAGCTCCGTCTCACCGGCAATTTCAAGACTCTTTATAATTCACTGTGTAGCCACTTAGGTATAGACTATGATGAGATACCTGAGCCTCCAAGGAAAAGGAGAAAAACAACAATGGCAGTAAGGGAAGAAGACTCAGAATCTAATGAAACATGTGATGAAGAAGAAGACTCAGAATCTAATGAAGCATGTGATGAAGAAGACTCACAGTTAGGCGACTGAAATTTACTCATTTACAATGTTGAGACACCTTGATTGACATGCTAGATTTATTGAGCATTTTCACAAGCCCCATTCACCATATATTCGACAATATCAGGTCCCATGCAATTATTAATAATTATAACTATGATAGTTTCAATGCGTTCAAATAAGGTCCAAAATATATACGTATCAAGCTCAAAAAGCTATTATCCTATTTTTGTAAACCTTGGTGATCTAATTAAGAGCCAAAATCCCAGACAAGTCTACCTCTCATAATAAATATCTTTAATTATATACTGGGGTATGAAGGAAATGTATGCATTTTATCAATGCTTCAAAGTATGATTATCTTTCAGGTTTCCAAGACTGGCTTTCAGTTTTGGGATAATTTAAGAATAAATTACATGTCGACAAAAATATTTATCAGCCTTAATTTGCATGATTTTATACTTCAATAAGTACCTTTGATTTATCATTTGAAGGTAAATGTGCATACAGTAGAGCTTGTAATGAGGCCCAATTTTACTGTGTAGATCTTTTTTTTATAACACTACTTGTGTTTGTATTTCTAATAAATCTTTACCAATGCACCGAAATTATTTTATGCTACTTTTTTTTCCCCGTTTTCTTCTTTCCTGGTATACTGGTCACTCTGGTAAAATCCAAAATGGTTTTCTTTGTCATGACACTTCCTCTAAGGTATATGAATAACTTGATGTGAAGATCATTCTTTGCATAATCTGTGGTACCCGATGAATTAATATAAAGCATCGCTTGCCTTGTTTTCATGTTCCATTTTTTCATCACTTGCACATATACTGAATAACCTTAAAACAAAGTAAATTAAGTGGTTGTATGGTTTATCAATCTTTCTTCTTATAAATGGGGCAGGTAACTAGCCACAGTTTGATGTAAATATCATTTTGTATTATTAAAGGTTGAAATAAATGAATAAATGCAACGCATGGATATATGTTTTGTTTTACCATTTTTTTTCTGCACCTGTCTTAAAAAACTAAAGATGAAAATTGACTTTTTGTCCTAGCAATCATTATTTATAAATAGGACAAATGAATAGCTTTAATTTGATATAAATATCATCCTTGTAGCACTGATGGTTTTTTTTTCACGAATTTTTAACCCATGCATCTCAACATTGGGATGTTGAATTTTTGTGTGAATTTTTTTGCTTGGCCTTTAAAAACCACAACTGAAATTAGTTCTGTGTTTTTTAATCCAATTCTTACAAATAGAGCAGACAGTGAGCTTTAATTTGATGTATGAACTGTTGCTCTAGCACAATTAGTTGATTTTTTATTATTATTTTTCTACGATTGCGTTGACGATTTTTACATGGTTTGCAGGATTTTCTAAGAAATATAGTTTTTTCAATGTAATGCCTGTTATACAGGTCTGTCAAATTTCTATTTTTAGTCTGAGACTCTTAAAAAAAATTGAGCTTAAACTTGGCTTATATGTGTCGTTGCCTAGAATTTTTTTTAGCTTTAATTCATGCAAAATTTTTTGTATCATAACCCCCAAAATGTGCGTAATGAATAAAAATCTTGATGAAACGTTCATTTTTTGATAATTTTGTGAACTTTCAAAGCCTATATTAGCCTTAGTATTAAAGCTATGTGTAATGTGTGGCAGAGTGTACAGTGAATAAAATATTTGCCAATTAGATAGCAAAACATTTTTTCCTCTGATTTTTTAAAACGGGCCGTCGGCATATTTGGGCGACATCAGAAATTTCTATAATTTGAAAAATTCATAAAACATTCATTTCTTATCCGATTTTGAAAATTTAAAAAATATATTTCATTATTCAGCTAGGAGAACACCCCACAACATAAATAAAAAGTATTTAGGCTTTTTGAAAATTTCACTTTCTCCACCTAGTATATGTCACTAATTGGTGAGGCTAATGTAGCAGCACAAAATTGTGCCAAAATTATTCAAATTGTAAGCAAACATCTGTTTAAAACTGATATACCCCTTGACAAACTACCTTGTCCTTCAACAGCTTTAAATATAGCCTCTGAGGCCTTTCATGTCTCACAAAATCATGTTGCTACCAAACTAAAAGAATGTGAGCATTTCACTTTTGCCTCAGATGGAACCAGTAGGGACAAAAAACATTACTTGGAGAGACATGTTATTTTAAATGATAAAACTGAGATGTCTTTGGGATTTACTGAGATTGCAGTAGATGATTCAGTTACTCTTCTTGAGAAAACTCTTGAAGTTCTTGAGAATCTAAGTGACAGCCTCTGTAAAACTAGTACTGAAGATGTTGAAAGTAATCAAAAAGAGAAACAAGAGCAATTCCTTGAATTTCTGAAAAAGATGAAATGCACAATGTCAGATAGATCTTCTGTCAATAAAAGTTTTATTCAGAGGCTCTCTGAGTATAAACAAGAGTTGCTAAATGGTGAGGATGCCTCTACACATTTTCTTTTTTGCAAAGCTCATTTTCTTTTAGGATTGGTGGCAGCAACGGAGAATGCTTTGAAGTTTTCTGAAAATCAGATGGGTAAACTAGGAAGGGATCGAGATGAAAAGTTCGATAGTTTTTCAAATTCCTCTGAAACATCAACATTTAGACTTATCAGATTAGCCACAGAAGTTTTTGGACCACGGGGGGATGAAAAATCAGGGTGTAGGAGAGAGTGGGTAGCGTATTTGGAATCTTTAGGGAAAAAATCAAAATTTACTTGCTTCCGAAGCAACCGATTTAACAACACATTTGAGAATGCATCAGCCATAATTCATCACAAGGATGATATGGTATCTTTTTTAACAGATTACGTTTCCCATTCCAACAGAAAACTTGAAAGCATTCTCCAGGACTTAGCAGATGAGCGCATAGTTGCTCTTGTGCAGTCAATTGCTTTATTTCATGTTTTTTTCACTGGTCCATATTGGGCACTTATGAATAGCCATACCTCCTATGCTCATTTTCCACAGTATGTTTCTAAAATGAAAACTTTTTTGGACGTGAGTTGTGATGAAACTGCATGCAGTTACTGATGTTTTTTCTTTAGGCTCTGTTTTTACAGATTTTGTTGTAGAAACTACTGACCTTTGTAACCATGACAGTTGTTATTCAACTTCAACTATGGACATAGTTAAATCTTCATTCAGAGCAATAGCTGAACAAAGTAATGTTGTTTTGCAACGCCAACTTAAAGATTTTTTGAAGGGTGGTGTTTTTGGGGATGCTATCAGCCCTGAAATAATGTCAATTTTGAAAACTTGTCCACTAACAAATCTCCCAGGTGAGCGCCTATTTGGAGATTTAGATTTTGACATGCATAAGAGGAGACATGCATCTCTTCACCTAAGAACAACTCTAAATATGTGGAAAAGAAACAAAACTTCTAAATGGGTAAATGGGTTAAAATCTGCCAAATCTAAGAAACTTTTACATGACGCAAGAAAGTTTGCTGCACCATTAAAGGCAAAAAGTAAGGAAAGATCAAAAAATGTCACAGAGCTTATTCAGAGGAAACTTCAGCAAAACATGCAAAGAAAACAAGATAAAGTGATTTCAAAAATGACATATGAAAATACCCTTTTGGATGCAGTTATAGGTCAAGGTGGTCTCTGTACCACTCAGGAAGAGTTAGATGAGTTAGTGGCCAAGCCAAATGCTCTTGCAAATTTAAAAACTCAAGGGGAGAGAACATTTTAATTGGAGGCAACCTAGAGAGTTTGTATTCAAGACTGTGTGTCTACTTGGGCTTTAAACGTACAGAACTTCCCCAGGTTGCTTCAGTAAAGCGTACTAAGAGAGATGATTAAGAGTATCTGGCAAAATAATAAAATCTTTGTCAGCTTTTGAAAGATAAATAGATGCAGAGAATTGATGTCAAATCAAATATATTTACACCATGTGCAGAAATACTGTTAAAATGATTGTAATAGCATTTCTAATGGTTTGAGCTATAATTAAGATCAATATCTTCCTTTTTTTATTCTTTTTCTGTGACAATAGACTGATATTGGCAGGAATATTGATACTTCATTTTTGTTGCAGCTTAAAATGGATGTCATATTCAAACTCTGCATACAAAATTACATAAATACTGAAAGTTTTATGGCATTATCTTGATTAGTCTTTGTTTTATCCACATTTTAGTCCAAAACATGTACGATTTTTGCAAAGTCTTCCGAAGTGCAAAATTCTGTGTAAGAGGGTTTCTGAATGTAAATTTTTTTATTTTTAAATTGTTCTTTTCTTCTAAAAAAAATTGAGTGTTATCTATGTTGTATTGAGAGCACACTGAGTTAATATTAAATGGTTTGGACTTTATTTTATGTAATTATTAGATGACAAACTTGGCTAAAATGGCCGTTTCGCTCATAAAGATTTACAAAAAGTGTGTTTTTTGTCATTTTCAATAATGTGTTGAAAAGCTATTTGTCTTAAGAGTACAATAGTTTAATTTATGTGAAAAGTATATTTACTGACCTTTGTATAACAAGTAATACTTAAGCATTTATTTAATAAGTTTTTTTTGTGTGGAGGCTCAAAATTGATCTTGCGGAAACTTTTACAATTATTTGCATATGCTGCAAATTTAAAAAATTCATAAAAAATTCATTTTTTGTCCAAATTGAATAAAATTTGCTGCAAACTTCATGTTTCAGCAAGCTGTATCTCATTAAACTGCTTTAAGTTGCTTTTGTTGTCTTTGAAAAATCAGTTTGTGGTACCTATCTTATTTATAGAGAGCCACTCAGAGACCCATGGGCTTGTGATGCCTGGCAGGATGAAACTTTTTTCAAGAACAGACTTGAAATTGCTACCTTCATCGCAAACCAAGATCTTTGTGTATGAACAATACATTCCATCACAGCTTTGACTATGGTCAGCAAGTACATCTGCCAAGCTATCCACTCCAACCTGGGCTGATTTTTTTCCCCGTTCCTCGTGAGTGCGAAATATTCGGTGTCTGCCGTGAAGCCTTCCCCCAGCAAGTCTTAAAATTGACGAGGGCATGTGCAGTGGGAAAGGCAGCAATGCAGTTATTTCTTATCTGGATTTTTTTCAGGAATTACGGTGTTGGAGAGGAGGTCTTTCACTTACACTGTAACAATTGTGCAGGACAAAAAAAAAAAAAAAAAATACATGTCCTGCAGTATTTCGCCTGGAGAGCAATGACTGGCCAGAACAAGGAAGTGCACTTACACTTCATGCTCAAGAACAGACTTGAAATTGCTGCCTTCATCGCAAACAAAAGCAGAGCAGTAAATAGTAGCGACATAAGATTCCAAGTGTTTATCATAACAAATTGTTAGTGCTAAAAGGTCCTTGCACACCGACTTGGTCAAAAGGCTCCTTACCTTTTTTGACCCATCGGAATACAGAAGAACTGTTACTCCGCTTTTCTAAATTATAGGTCCAGATAGTTACGTAGTTTGAGGACTTTATACGCTTTTCCTATAAATACCGTCAGTTTTGCCTATGCAGTTCTTTTTGTTCACAGAATTTTTTTTTAAATGCCACCTATGCACTAAAGCTACTGAAATGTAAAGTTTTCTTTTAGTTCTTTTTTCCCCTAACCTTTAGAATATCTAAAGACTTGCAAACAGCAATCAAAAAGAATGTTTTGAGCAAAGAAGCTGCGGAGCATTGCAAACAGAATTCTGGACCAAACAAGCCCTGTCTAACTCCTACTGACGTAGAATGGATTGTTTTATTTATAAGGAGCCAGGCTGAGACCCATGGCTTGAGATGCCTGGCAGGATGAAACTTTTTTCAAGAACAGACTTGAAATTGCTACCTTCATCGCAAACCAAGATCTTTGTGTATGAACAATACATTCCATCACGGCTTTGACTATGGTCAGCAAGTACATCTGCCAATCAATCCACTTCAACTGGGCTGATTTATTTTCCCGTTCCTCGCGAGTGCGAAATATTCGGTGTCTGCCGTGAAGCCCTCCCCAAGCAAGTCTTAATTGACGAGGGCATGTGCAGTGGAAAAGGCAGCCATGCAGTTATTTCTTATCTGGATTTTTTTTCAGGAATTACGGTGTTGGAGAGGTCTTTCACCTACACTGTAACAATTGTGCAGGACAAAAAAAAATACATGTCCTGCACTATTTGGCCTGGAGAGCAATGACCGGCCAGAACAAGGAAGTGCACTTACACTTCATGCTCCCAGGCCAAACGAAATTCTCTCCAGACTGGTGTTTTGGCCTCCTAAAGAAACCCTTTTAGGATCACCCATGTCTCCCCCCTCAATGAGCTGAGCGATTGTGTCAAAGCCTCAACAAGAAATAATATAAATATTCTGCAACTTGTGGGGGACAAGAAAGGCAACACTCTTGTGCCAACCTATGACTGGCAGTGGTTTTTCAAGGAGTGCGGTCGGCCATTCCAGAGAATCAAGAACCTGCAGCACTTCACCCTCACTCCAGAATGACCTAGAGTTTGTGTCGGGAGGGCTGAGCAAGAGGGCCCAGCTGAAACCAAGGTCATCCTGACTTCATTCCCATCTGCATCCTTTCCTACAGAAGGCAACAAAGCTGCCATGCGAGAAAATAAAAAAGTTGATAGGGAGATGAAAGATGGGGATGTAGCCGTGGTATGGCTTGACTTGCAGAATGTTATAACATGTCCATGAGCAGAAGTAAGCTGCTTTTTCTATAAACGCAAGTCAAATGTTTACAACGAAACAGTAATGGCCAGTATTTGTGGAAAGAAGCAGGCAATATGTGCCATCTGGGCAGAGACAACATCTGGGAGGGAAGGCAATGACTAAAATGCTCTAGGGTTTAAAAAACATTTCAGGACTAACATAGGGTACCCTACGTAGGTTTGAGTAATTTAGTAAAAAAGATGCTCTTCATTTCGTAAAAAAACCAAAAATCTGTATTAAGTGTTTACGCGAAGAATCTACATACTTGCTCGGAAGTCTTTCCAAATTTCACAGAAAGCGGTGCAGAAGCGGGAGCACGCCAGGGTTCGTCAAGCTAGGTGACGAGAGAAAATTAAGGCCAACCCTCAAAAACGCAGAAGAGGAGAATTCGCTATCATGAGAAAAAGATGAAGCCAACAGAAGAAGTAAAAAAGCCAAAGAAAAAAAAGAGGACTCCATGGTTGACAACCGCGAATGATGATAAAAAAGGTCTGAAGAAATGCAGGACAAAGGCTGCACTGAAGAAGATGCTAGTGAAAGGTGATGTCAATCAAATGAAACCATATTATATCAAGAAAAAGCTTCAGTCAGACACAACACTCGTCCCATCCTTCCTAAACAAAGTTGCGGCTGACATACCGAATATGAAATCTGGTGCAAAACCAAAGAAAGTTGTGACAAAACGAATATTGGACTTGTTTATAGAATTTAAAAAGCTGCATCCAGACATTAAGATTTCTTTTTCCACATTTAAGAGACGGCGGCCGAACAATATATTGCTTGCGAACAGCATCAAGTTTGCATAGTGTCTGTGCGAAAAATGTGTCAACTCCATGCTTCTAATGGAAGCTATAAATCCTTATCTCTGCAAAAAACCAGAAAAAGGAGAACCAACATTAAATTGCAAAGTGACAAATGTGGAGGAGCTAATAGGAAAGACAATGTGCAATGATGTCGAAAGTGAGTGTTTTGACAGAAAATGTGAAAAAAAGGAGTTCCAAAATTAATTGAGGCATTAGTGTGTGAAGTTGGTGGTAACCTGGAGGATGTTGTGGCATGGAAGCGTTGGGAGAAGACAGCTGCTAATTCAAAAGATTTTGTCTTAAAGAAGGATAGAGTTTCTTCTCTCCTAAATGTGTTAGAGAGAGAGATCTTGCTAGTATGGGGAAACATTTACACACAGCTCACTGGCAGCGGAAACAGTATCAGCTTGTAAGGGACAACAAACTAGTAGGACATACTTTATTGACCGCTGACTTCCCAGAGAACTATTTATGTAAATTCCAAAATGAAGTTCAGTCGGCATATTTGTCGTATCCTCAAATATCCTTACATCCTTGTGTATTGTTTTACAGATGTAGCAAGCCTGGTTGCAGACAAGTTATCACGCATTTTATTATCTACATTTCAGATGACCTCAGGCATGATTCTAGTTTCCCCAAATTGGTTTTTGATAAAATTTGTTCTTTTGTTGAAAATAACTAATTTTTCTGTTACATGTATTCAGTGATGGCTATGGCTCTCAGTATAAAAGTCGTTTGCCTTTTTTACATTTGTCCCAATTGCAGGCTGCTCATCCTAAAATAAATCTCAGGCGCCATTACTCTGGTGCCCGACATGGGAAGTCATGTGATTCGACAGGGAGGAATATTAAGAACTGTGCCTCAAGGGCTGTGGCAAGTGGCAAAGCATTTATTCAGAGTGCCCAAGACTTATTTGAGTTTTGTCAGAACAATCTTACTATCAAACCATCAGAAACTTGCATGGATCATGTGGTGTGTTCATTTGAGCTGATTAAAGAAGTCGAGAGAGATGCAGTTTCGGTTGATGATCTGAGATGTGTTAAGGGTACGCAAAGTATTCATTCTGCTGTTCCATCTAATATTGAAGGTATCCTGAGTGTGCGGGCTTTGTCGTTTCTTTGGTAGGAGAGGAGGGTGACTGTGAAAACTGCAAATTGTTTTAAATGCTACGGCCAAAGTCCCTAAGAATCTGCGTAGCTTTGCTTCTGAAGTAAGTAAGATGTTAATAATTTACCACCTCGTAGTTTGTTTTAGAGATCATCAATACCTAATATTTGTAGTTGGTCTGTAATTGGTAAATAAACTACATCAAATTTTGTTATATCTCATTCATAGATGAAAAAATGCATCAAAAAGAGAACACCAGAGGGTGAGAGTTCGGCAGCAACATATGCTGGTGTTATTAAGACACTGGCCACTCCACGCACTCCGCAGAAAAGAGCTGCTCTGCAAACGCTCTCCCAAGAGAAGAAAGTTCGGAGAACCCTGCCTCTTGATGTAGTGGAAGCACAGCCACATCAAAAGCCAAACACACTTGGCAACCAGGCATGGAAGAGAAAAATTTCTCAGGCTCGTGCTAAAAAAGCAAGCATGCGTCAACGTATCAAGGTAATTTTTTTCTTTTGAAATATGTTGAAAGCGCTGTACTCTCTGAGAAACATTTTAATTGATTGCTCATCCATTCTTTATACAGGCTGAGGTATCAAGGGTACTACTTTACAAAAGGTATGCAACAAAGAAAGGTCCAGGGTATGTGATGAGTCACTATCAAGACAGCACACAAGATGTTTTGTGACGAAATGCGGCATAAAGTGAGCCTGTTTCTCTTTGCCAAGTTACGCCAAGAAATGTCAGAAAACTCGGCGATGTTGCAGTGGAGACATGCCTGCGCATTTACCGTACAAACATAAGGTAGGCCCCTAATATTTTTTTTTCAATTTCTTTGTTCATTATTTTTGTAAATTATATCAAACTGTCACTTAAATTTTATGCTTTTTTTTCACAGGTACAAATTAACAGCCCTGCAGAGAGTGACAGGGTTTCGCCTTGAGTCAGAGACTCATGTGATGCACTTTGTGTTGTGTCCAAAGAAAAAGGAAAAGTGGCACAGGCTGTCATGCATCAATGGTTAGTACGTTTAAATAAAAACCAAGCATCAACTATGCACAATAAGCTTATAAATTTCTTTTTTAATGAAAGTGTTTTGTCTTCTATTCAAATATAACAGGTGATTGCTCCAAATGCAGTGACAGGCTGCGCCCTTTTGTGACGGCTTGTCGCAACAATTTGGACAATCCCATCATGGCACAGATGGGAGAGAGCTGCAAGTGATGGCAAGACAAAGCTGGACATTTGTGTCAAAAATGGCGATGTCATGTAAATATAATCTTTCATTTTTCTTTACAATTTAGGCCCTCAAAAATTGCATTCACCTTACCTTTATATTATCTAAATTCTTTCTTTGTCTGGTCTGCTCTAGGGATTTGTTGGATGAGCTAAATGACGACATGGAAAAGCCATGGTAAAGGGGACTAACTTCTTCCAGCATATTTTTACTGCATTTTGGCAGTTCAGCCAAACAAGGCTTTAAAAATGAGCCTGTGGCCTGGTAAGTCACAGACTATATATACGTGTTGTGTTATCTTTATTTCTAAATAGTTTTTCAAATGTCACTAGATTTATTTATGGAATTCAATTTTTGTGCAGGACAAATTATGCTGGTAATGGACTTTGCAGGTTATGCCACTGAGGTGAAGTCGGCACATTTTGGAAAAGGCCAGTGGACCCTCCATCCCATCGTTGCTTTTTTCAATGACCCTTCTCTGGAATGTTTGAGGCAGCATGTAATCATGGTTTTTCCTGATGACACAGCTCATGATTATCATGCTGTCCAAAAATTCACTGAAGTGGCTTTGAAGAACTTCATCAGCCCCATCAAAGAGCTGATCATGTGGAGCGATGGATGTGCCACCCAGTATAAAGTAAGTCTTATAAAAGGGCATTCAAAAAGTAACTTATAAGTTTCAAATGCAGTTCACATAATTCATTGTTTTAAATTGAACCAAACTTCACATGTTTTATACTCTTTCATCAGGGAAAAGGAAGTTTTGCAGATCTCTCCCTGTCATCAGCCTTCAGCCCTAAGGTTCAAAGATGCTACTTTAGTAGTGAGCATGGCAAGGGAGAGGCTGATGGCGCTACAGGGATTTTGAGCCAAGTAATGAGTCGGGCAGTTTCAGAGGGTTGTGTCTTTTGCAACGCAAAAGACATGTTTAACTGGGCCAGTCAAATCTGGAGAAAACAACTGGATCCAGCACCACGTAAGCTTTTTAAAGCTTTTTTTCTTAAGATTAGAAAAAGAAGAATATTGATTGCAGTGAGCAATATAAGGTCTAATAATATTTCCCTTCATTCTATGTTCACAGAACATTCAATTTTGTTGATCACAATGACATCTCCAGAGACTGACCCAGAACAGATGTGGCAATTCTACCTGGAACCCGATCTCTTCATCAAGTGAAGAGGGTTCAAGATTATGTCTTGAGGGCTCGAAAGCTTGCATGCTTTTATTCGGGTTGTCAGGAGGATTGCTATGAATGCTGTGTGAATCATGATTATGTCCAAAGCTTTGACACATTCAAGTTGAAGCCAAAGTAAAATTAAAATCTTTGTTACTTGTTAAAATAAGCTGATTGTTCATACAGCTTAATCCACTTACTAATGGCTTTTATGAGAGTTAAACACTTTTCTCTCTCTGTTTCTGCTGCAGCATCCCTCAACCAGATCTAAACTAGGCCTTTTTGGCAGATGATACCATGAAAGATGATGATCCAAGGAGGTATGAATCTTCAAATTTTTATATGCTTCTGTTACTGCAATTACACTAGCATAAAAATTAAATTCTTAACAAAATGAAATTTATTTTGCTTTCCCAGTGATCTTCGACAAGAAACAAACTCTGCAAAGAAAACTATAAAAGTTGGAGACTTTGTAGAAGTCACTTACAAAACAGAACGAGCCCAAGCGCGCAATAAAATATTTGTGTTGTCACGATTTTTAATACCACTAAACGTCTCGACATTTGTCTAAAATTATTACAGGAAAAATATTGATCAAACCCGAAGCTATGGAACATAGCGAGGAAAGACATACTCAGAGCATTAACGAGCTTTGCTGTATATGTGCGGAAGTGTTAGTTACACCTAAGCAGAAAAACATGCAAAGAAGCCATTCATGTTCGAGCTATAGTTCTGATATTCTATTAATATATGGATTTGACACTTCCAAAGACTCAGAGAGCACCTTCTCGAAATACATTTGAAACAAATGTTATTTCACAATCAAAAAGATAAAAAAATGACAGAGCGCTAGTACGCTGCAAAAAGCTAGAGATACCTACAACATAAATATGAATAAATGGTGCCCACATGATGCTTCTTTAAGCTATGATGAATGTAGGTTATGTTGCCACAGACATAAAGTAGCGACGAAGACAGAGCTTGTGCTTGAACTCATATGAGAAACAAACAGCACGAACCTACAGCAACAGACCTCAGATGCAGAACAAAATGAACTCACATCAGCAATTATATCTAGATCTACATGTGATGTAAACAACATAGTCCCCAATCACACAGATACAATTCTTGACACCTCATTAGATCAGTGAGACATCCAACGCATGACAGACACTAGTGAAACAATAATTGCTCAGCTTCACCAACTGACAAATAGCATAACAGCAGACATACGCATTTCTAACTTAGGTAAATCACTCAGCCAGACAAACACCAGTGCAACACTAAGAAGAGACACTAACGTATGCACACCTGACAAATCACAACCTTGTCATTCACATTTTTTCGTGCCCTTTGTTCTGATAGCAGAATCAAACCTTTAAAATCCCCGTCACCACAGAAAACTACAGTAGACACCGCTACATCACCCATAATCAAACAAGATTTAACATTTAGCCATTCACTTAGTCTTCCTGAACATACACCATTATCTAAAGAAGAAAAACTTAGCACTCATTTAGTAAGAAGAAAGTTACAGCATGATCCACAGAGAAACACAATCAAATGTAAAAGTGGAGGTCAACCACTAGTATTGCAGAAAGTCGTGGCACCAAGAAAATACACAACATTAGTTAGAACACCTTCAAAAAGAAAAAGAGCAAAAATTCTGAACAAAGTTAGATCATATGTAGCAGGATCTTCAGAAACACGAGCAGACACACAGCTAGCGACAGAATTAAAAGCATTACCTACAACACGTAGACATATAGTTCAGAGGGCTGGGGTAAAGCAAAAGTTAAGAATTTCAAGACACTTTACGTTAGCCATCAAAGAAGCATTAGGAATGAGTTGAAGGCAGGGAAGGAAACACGGAAAATTGCTTAAACAAGTTGGGGTACACAGAAAATGAAAGAGCAGTTGGAGCATTATCAAAAGAATGAGTCTCAGACTTTGTGCAGGTAGATGATAGATTATTTAAAAGGGAAGAAGACAGTGAGTACAGAGCACCATATGGTAGGAGAGCAGGCGCTTGACAACATTTATAGATAGATTATTAGATTCTTATGAGACGCAAAATATGCTCACTTGGCACAAAGATACGATTCCTAGGGATGAAATTTGGGTGAAAATTTTACCATTAAAATTGACTCTTCAAATAGCAAACACAGATAGGCCAAATGCACCTCAGAATACAGTAGTTATAGCGTTAGCAGCAGTCCGTGACATACATGAGAACATTGTTAGGTTTTTAGAAGGTGGGTTAGGGAATGAGTTGGTTGCATTTCAGTCACATTCATGGAAAGGCAAAGCTATCAAAGTCTTCCTGAATGGTGACTATGATTTTTTGTGCAAAATGTATGGCCTCTCGGGTCCTCAGGGCACTTATCCCTGCCTGTGGTGCCTGATGCCACGACGAGACATGAACAACCCCACAGATCAGTGTCAACATCGATCTGTGGAAAGCTTGCTCGCCGACAACAAAAAATTTATGGATGAAGCAGATGGGGGGAGAAAACAAGCCAACAAGTTTTTTAACTCTCTTCATGCACCTTTGATTAGACTAGATCTAAAGAATGCATGTCCACCTTATCTACATATTCTGCTAGGCATAGTGTTAAAACACCACAAATTTTTAGAGAATGCTTCACATGATTTAGATGAAAAAGTAGCTAGTCAACCAGATACGTTTTTGTTACCAATAGGTATGTTGTTGAAGAAATATGGGGCACAGTGGGGTCAGGCTTATGAATTACAGGAGAGGTTGGTCTATGAGGAGGGATGTCTAGAATTCAGTGAACTTAACGACTCACAGCAGCAGATAGACAAATACACGCAACAAATACACAAGACAGAAAGTCTCATTTCTTTCCTCATACACAAAGAGCTTCAGCCCAGGGTAGGACCAATAGCTTCAGCATTAGACACAGTATTAAACAAGCACAGAATTACACCCCAAGCATACCACAGTAGGTCATTTGTAGGGAACCATTGTCACAAATATCTTCAAACACAAGTCTACACCAATCTCACACAAAGGATTGTACAAGCAACCCCATGATTGTCAGTGAGATTGCTAGTTTGTTTGGTTTTAAGATTTTAGGTCTTACTACTTAAACTTGATTATTGTTTTTTTTATCTTCGTTCTTGTAGTCCTGGCTTAATTGACATAGTGAAATTATTTGGAGTTTGTAGTTCTTTTAATTTACTTACTTTTTTTTGTTATACTATTACAATTATTTCAACCTAATAAAACTCTAGTTTAGATGATTTCAAACATACCTGTGTGCCTTATTTTGGGTTTGTTATCACAGCAATTCAATTAGTTAGTTTATTTATTTTGTGTGTTTTGTGTAATTTGGATAGTTTTCCTCTTTATCTTAAGAGAGGTAGAGTCCTCCAGGCAACATCTGGCGCTTCTGCGAGCAGGGTTGGAATTGTTGTTTAGTGTATTAGCTGAGATGGTGACAGTTATAGTGTAGTGTTTGGTTAAGTTGTAGTTCAGTTCATGGGACCGGTACTGGCATTGTTTACAGATTTTTCGCCGTTTTTGACGTAGGGTTTGTGGATTTGGTATAACCCATCCAGCGAGCATGGAAACCGGGAAGGTTGCTGGGTTACTGGAACTGTTAAAGCAACTTCTTGCCAAGCAGGAGAAGGATCTTGTGGCTGCACTGAAGGAGCAGGCAGAGGAGATGGACAGCCTTATTCAAAAGGTCCAGGGGTTGCAAGAGCTTTTTCGTCCCCAATTTGGGAATCAACAGACCACAAAGGCAGGAGCTGGTGACAGGCGATGCTACAGTTGTGGCCAATTAGGCCATTTTGAGGCATCATGCCGCCAAAAGGCGATGCACAGGCAGCAATGGCGGGTGGTAGACAACCCGTACGTGTACCCAGACTACTTTCATCGGCCTAAGCAGCAGTGGCTCAGACGCCAGGTCATCTCGAGCGTGCATGCCACTTCAAGAAGCATCTCAAGATGGCCAGCAAAGCAGAAGCAGAGTCCAATGACAGCCACAGGCAGGGCGTCTCCAAGACGCACGCTCAGCAGTTTCGGGCTTACAGTAGCACATCTCGTGCTGCTGTGAGCATAAAACAAGATATAGTGCCGTCTGTAGAGCGACCCAGGCCTATGGTATCTGTGGAGGGTAGTCTTCTGTAGCGTCGGCAACAGCTGAGTACACTACAGGGCATCGCGAGAGATTGAGTGGGAGTGGCACATACATGTAGTAGGCTTCCCCTTCCTAAACAAGCCGCCAGGATCCAGCCCGGTGATCAAGGGCTGCTGATGTGTTATCCTGCCGGCCCACAGTGCCAACTATCTTCTTCCTTTCCTCTATTTTAGTTAAAGCTCTCACAAGCCACCCATACCCATAAATCTTCCCGGACTTGACAGCTGACCTGGGCTTGCCTGGGGTCACGCAGTCCGGGTGTTACGTTTCTACCCTGGCCAGTCTTGAAAATTGAATAACAAAATTTCCATCCCCATTTAACCATTTCTACCGTCAACCTGCATCCACACGGAGTACTTTTGATACTAAACCTTGAATCATACAGATTTTCTCTGGATTACTGTGAAACTTTGGTGTTTCTATCTTTAAAATTGTGAGTGTTAGAAAAGAAAGAAAATTACGTTAAGATTGCTTTTTACAATAACATTAATTTTTTCTTTAATTAAGAATTAGGACGAAATTAATTTTTTTTTTAAATTATTAAAACCAAGGTTTTGTTCTTTATTCTTAAATTTACAAATTCGAGGAGTCATTACTTTAAATACCTGAATTTCGCACCTACATTTCTTTTAAAATTTTAGCAAACATTCTGAACGATCCACCATGGAACATTCTCTAGACTATCATAAACAGTGTTTAAATGATGTATGCAGAATTTGTGGTGAACTGCTTGCAACACCAAAGCAGAAAGTAAAAAATCCGAGAAAACGTTTATGTGTGAACTCACAGAGTGACATTTTGTTAATCTATGGTTTGAATGTCAAAGATGACATGCACTCTACGTATCTATGTAAAAAGTGTTAATTTGCAATAAGAAACATTAAGAAATGACAGAGTGTATCATCAATTCAAAAAGCGAGAGACACGTTCCATTCCCATCAAGATAAATGGTGTTCCTTTAACCCAATCAGACCGGGATTAGACTTTTGTCTAATTTGCCCTTTAACGACGGGATTAGACTCCACTTGCACTTTCCACTTCGGTGCCAGATCTAACCATGTTAGCTGAGACGCATCACAAATGGACTTGACCCGTTGTGAAACATAGCCTATTTACGAACCAAAACAGTTGTTACCTCATTTTTTTTTTTTTTATAATTATTTTTTGTTATTTCTGTATAGCGTCTGTTGCTCCCTTCGCGCTTTGTCTTTGCACTGTCAAGAAGTATCCTCCAGTGTTGTTCGTATTCTTAGTATTCTATTCTAAGTACAATATATATGGCTTCGTTACTCGAAGAGATCGAGGAAATCAGGAACTCCGAAGCTCCCATTCTTAATGATGGGAGTGATATTGATGGAGATGAATTCTCCGAGGAGGACGATTTCACGGTCGATGAGCGTCGATATGTTGATGCCATCTTGAGATGGTGGATGCTCTACGAGCTAGACATGGAGATGACAGTGATGATGATACAGTCCAACCTACCATACAGGTCCCACCTGTTGATTTCAACACGACCGCACTGAACTGGACAACGGATCGAAATAATTTTGTTCCTCGGAAAGAGTTCAGATGCACACGTAAGTCTTTGTAGATATGTAAAGCTGCTAAGATCTAGATCTAGATAAGATTTTATATCTAGATCTAGAGGTAGATCTAATTTAGATTCCAGACCAGGTTCACAGGATAGATCTATAGCCTACCGCTAAGACTAAAATTTGTATCTAGATCCTGACTACGATTCGATGTGTTAAAAATTGTAGGCCTATGTTCTAAGTTTTACCAGATTCTAGATCTAGATCTAGATCTAGTTGTATCCAGTTGGAAGAATTATAGGCTTAGGCCCACTCGTCATATAGGCTACAAATAAAATGTAGATTCAAGATTTCATTCTGAGCTTTTCCTAAATGTAAAAAAAAATTCCATCCTTGGTAATGGTATGTCTTCGATATGGATTAGAACCCTGATAACTTAGTGACTTTTACTCCGAAAAATTTATTGAACGATGAACATATTGTGGATTCGAGATCTACGGCTGAGTCTATACTCATTTTATATAGCCTGGTGTTTCCTTCCAAATTTTGTTATACGCTTTAAATCTATACATGTTTCTGTCCAAATAATATATGTATCACAATGATTTTATTCAATACTAGATCTAACCTTTTTTTAGAATGAGAACGAGGTGACCGTTAAATTAGGATATAACTTCGCTTCTTTTTTTTTTCGACGGTCTAAAAAAAAAGATTTATTTTGGCCTAAAAACTTGTATTTAGGGGCCTAGTGCATAATACAAAATTTGGAACGAAATACTATATAGTGTGTATAGGCGTGCTCTAGGTCTACATGTATTTGCAATGCTATAATGATGTTGATTCCTTATATTCTTGGTTGTGTCACATCAACAGTGGATGGAGGCGCGACTGTGCAGCAGCC
Source organism: Elysia crispata (assembly GCA_033675545.1). Taxonomy (NCBI): domain Eukaryota; kingdom Metazoa; phylum Mollusca; class Gastropoda; family Plakobranchidae; genus Elysia; species Elysia crispata. The sequence goes on from JAWDGP010006009.1 coordinate 148,152, forward strand.
GGAGGACACGCAGCCTAGCCAGTACTTTAGTTTATTCTGGATTGAGGAATGGTGGCAGCACCTTGTTGTAGAAACAAACCGTTACGCCAATGATCAGGGTCCCCACAGAAAGTGGACGCCGGTGACAGTTTCAGACCTCAAGGCCTTTCATGGTAAGAATATAGATCTAGATCTAATAGCTTATTGTTTGAATTGTTATAAATGTAAAGGAAGATAGTATTTAGCCACACCAAGACAATTCCAAGTCTGTGCAAAACTTGTTTCATTTACCGCGGGGAGAGGTTTCAGCTTTGATTTACACCAGTGTGTAAGGTATCCATGAGGTTAAAAAAACTATTTTATATCTCCTTTTAGGTGGACAAGTGGTAGAATGTGCAGCTTGAAATTATAGATATGTCCAAATCTGGTTGCTGGTTGGGTTTGTGTTGGTACATGCATAATGTGACCAGATGTTAAATTTTCAGATTTAAGTCTCGGGACCTGCTCAAGATATAAACAAATTGTTGACGTTGGGTGTAAAGATACCGGTCAACATCTTTCTCTTTATGAAAACAAAATAATATTGTTTTGATTCAGCAGTTTGCTGTCTCTAAAATTCATTTCCAGAGTATCTAGAGCAGTTGTCTGAGTGGCATAACAATAAACACATGACTGGCGCTAAAATCACAAATATAGATTGAATTACTATTTTTTTTTGTAGGTCTAATGCTGGGCATGGGCATTTTAAAAAGCAATGTCTACAGTGACTATTGGAGGACATCCAAGCGCCTCTTCATGACTCAGTTTGGCAAAGTCATGCCTCGCGACCGGTTTCTAACCATCTGGCGGTACCTCCACCTGGCTGACAACAATGCTCCGCAGAGGGATAATCCTGACAAGCTGGCCAAGCTCCGTCCGATGCTGACACACTTGAACCGCGTGTTTAAAGAAAATTACACGCCTTACCGCGATGTCAGCATCGACGAGTCTATGGTACAGTTCAAGGGACGGCTGGGGTTCCGCCAGTACCTCCCATCCAAGCCCATCAAGTGGGGAATCAAGATCTGGGCTTTGAGCGAGAGCACTACTGGATATATGAGCAAGTAAGGAAGTCATTTCTGTTTTCAAGTATTTTTGAAAACTGAAAAATATTTTTTCTTATATTTTATTGAAATAAATTATCTCCCAAAATATTTTATATCTGATTTTCCTTTCTAAAATTTGGATGATAAAAATATATAAACTTTCATTTTTGTCTTCTTTTTTCTGTAAGGGTCATATTTTATTCAACTGACAGTCTTTTTCTTTCAAGTTTAGTATATATCAAGATACACTATGAAATCAAAAATGAGTAACTCCGTTGTTTTTATACCCCTCGCCCCCAACACCCCAAATTAAAAAAATTTTTTTTTTAAATTATCACAGCTTTCAGGTTTACACTGGGAGAGAAGCTGGACAGGAGTTGGTGAAGGACCTTGTGGCGCCATACCATCACACTGGTATGCGCGTTTACATGGACAATTTTTATACTGGCGTGCCCCTCCTCTGTGAGCTGGCCACTTTGGGGATCGGTGGTTGTGGGACAGTCCGTGCGAACAGGAAGTTCCTACCAACAGAGCTTCTGCCTAAGCGGGTGCGCCTTGACAAGCACCAACACCAAAGTGCGCAGGCAGAAAATATGACATTTTGTGTTTGGCAGGACACAAAGGCAGTGTGTGTCCTGTCAAACTTCCATGATCCCTTAAGGACAGGAACTATCAACCGGCAGAGCGGGCGGCAGCAGCAGCATCAAGTGGAGGTTCCTGAGGCCCTCTCTAAATATCAGAGTTTCATGATGGGTGTTGACCTGACTGACCAGATGATCGGATATTACATGCAAAACCACAAGTAATTTCAGGTTTCTTACTTTCTTTACAATTACTGAATTAGTTCCATATTTTTCAAAATTGCCAATGAAAAGTGATGTCAATTTTCCGTAAATTTACAGATTTTCATTTTTTTTGTAAAGTTTGCTGGTCAGAATTTGGTATAAAATAGGCCTTCAAAAAAAAATGATCCGGTTGTCATCACTGAATAAAGGGTGAGAGAAGAGCTGAGGATTTTTTGTTTTGTTTGCAGGTCAAGTAAAAAGTGGATAAAGTTAAGAATTAAGATTGAACTTTTGTGACTGCTTGCAATATTTTTTTTTCAATTTAAATGCGCAAATATGATCCGTGATGAGAGTTTGTGTTTTTTAACGTCCAATGTCAGCAGCTATATAGGCTCTGTTGTGTACGGGTCCCAAGACTAACGTGTGACAATTTTACGTGCTGCCACAAAGAGACAGTGCGTAGATACCAGGACTCCTGTCACATTACACTGACACCAACCCAACCAGTAGGGAACGAAATTACACAAATACATTTTTGGTTCGAACCATGGACCTCGATTTCGGGATGAATGCTCTACTACTTACACCAGTTCGCCCCTCTCATGATGAGAGAGCTTTAGTGCAAACCCAAGTATGATTTTTTTTTAGTACCGCTGTGGTGTGCAATATTTTATGCCACATATATTACCAGATGTTTATTTCATCTAACTTATAACATATTTTTTTTTGCACAGGACACGGAAATGGTGGCGACGTGTCTTCATATACCTGGTTGCAGTCAGTGTCCACAACGCTTATGTCTTGGCGAAAGATTCAAACTTGGATTTCGTCTAGAGGAGCTGGCCAAACTACAAGTCATTCTTGGAGGACTTGGCAGACGAGCTGACGTTTGGGGTCATAGCAAGGAGACACCCTCCCATCCTCCACCAGCCTCGCCCAGGGAACCAACACCACAACCTGTACAAAGTTTACCACGAATTCAAGGCAAACGGCCTGCGTGGAAAGACCACCACCAGCATGTGCAGGGTTGTGAGGTTCTTATCCACAAAAAGTGCCTGGTGGACCAATAATGACCGCTTATCTTCTGCCAGCGCCGCACATCATTTTTTTTATCTCATCATCATTGATTTTCATTATCATCATACATCCTTTCTAATGAGGCCATGGAGTTAATTCTCTATGTCGGTCCCAAGCCCACCAACTCAGAGGGGAGAGGATGTTCATTTTTCAAAACTGTGATCTGTTACCTGCAGCAGAACTGTGAATTGTTATCCAAAAATTTAGCATACCTGAACTGTGAAATGTGATCTAAGAATTAGTAAACTGCAATTAAACTGTTAATTGTAATCTGAACATACTGCAGTTGAACTGTATAATCTAGATCTAGTGTTTGCTCCAACTAAAACATTACAATGCAGTCATGGACTTGATTATAGCAGTATTTCCATGACGAGAATTGGTGAGTTGGCATTTAGATAAGACTTAGTATTTTTTTTTATTATTATTTTTCTTCAACAATATTTTTGTATTTTGTTTAAGTTATAACTGTTTTTATTTACTCTACTGCAATTTAATGGTACAAATTTTTCAAATCATATGTAATTTTTAAAAACATTTTTTTTAAGTTCTGGTCTAGGGCAAGTTTTTAAATTTGATAATCTGTTGTGCGTCCCGCCATATATCAAACCACTATTTATTTGTAATATAAGCCTTCTTAGCAACTCCAGTATATCATTTATCATTCTATGCTTTTCGTAAAGAGTTGCACTTTATTGCGTTGTGGTGTTTTCGTTTCATAAAAGGATTGTTATATCGCGGCTTGCCAAGGGTCGATACAATTATTTTTGCCTCTCTTATTTACTCATTTCCATATTAGTTACAATTATTATTCATTGTTACGCTCTCTTAAAACTTTAACTTGTTCTCCGTGGTTCAACGTCCGTTTTTGCTTATTCCGAAGATCATGTCACAAATTCATGACTGGATTGGTGTATTTCCAATATTGACAAATATTGATAATTCAGCTTCTGGAGCAGGTATTCATGTTGTTTTTTTTTATCATAATAGAGCTGAGTAGGCCTAAATGTACCAAAACGTCATTGTTTCAGTTTATCTTTTGAGGCTGTTAAATAAAAGTTACATTATGTAGAAATTATACAATATTTCTATTTTTACCAAAAATGGAGGTTTTGGGTATAGGGATTTCTATCTTCATTTTGCCATAACTCGGTTTCAAGGGAATATATTTACATAATTTTTAAACCACTACAAAGCTGAAGAAATATACTAAAATATTTACTTTCACTTAAGGCTTTTAGCTAGGAAAATAAAGTTAAATCCTTTTCAAGATCAACATTTTCAGTTTTACCAAAAAATGTTGGTTTTTCGCGTATCGGTTGGTATTTTCATTTTGTCATAACTCAGCTTCTAGGGCAGATATTTACATAATTTTTGCACCACTACTAAGCTGAAGAAATGTACTAAAACTTTCATAGCAACATTTAAGGCTTTTAGAAAGAAAAAAAAAAAGTTAAAGCCTTTTCCAGACCAACCTTTTCTGTTTTACCAAAAATTGTTCATTTTTGGCGCAACGCTCGGTATTTTTATTTTGCCATAACTCGGCTTCTAGGGCAGATATTGACATAATTTTTGCATCACTACAAAGCTGAATAAATATGCTACAACTTTTATTATTACACTTAAGGTTTTTATCCAGAAAAAAAAAATTTAATGCCTCTTGAAGACCAACATTTTCAGTTTTACAAAAAAAAACTAATTTCTGGTGTATGGGTTGACCGTTTCATTTTGCCATAACTCGGGTCCTAATTCATATTTTTCTAAGGTTTTGGTCTTGTTGGAAAGAGTATTGATTTATCTTTCTTTCCCTCATGACACTATGGGTCTAGATTGTGTGTAGGATATGGAAATTGGCTGTTGAAGTTCAGACTTCCATATTTTTTTTTTCCTTACTATTCTTCTGGTTGAACCCTTTCCACTCTAGTTCATTATTTTGTTGGTGCATTTTGTTAGAATCATTATCATGAGAAAGTTTATTTTATTACCTTTCAGAATATATATGGGTTTACTATTCATTGATAAATAGATTTTTTGCAATATCCGTTTTTGTGAGTAGTACCTTGTATAATCATGGGCGGCCATTGTTTTTTTAATGACAACCTCAGTATCTAGGGAGACATTTTCTCTTTCGGTCATAGTTCTGAATGGGTTAATCCAGCCTTTAAACCGGACCAATGCATATCATGTAAACACAGAGAGGAAATATCTTTAGGGTGTTTGAGAAGACGAAGTCTGTGTCACCGACCATCCATCTCACCAAAAGCAAAACCAACAGACAGCACATACACAACACCTTCAATACCGCCAGAAACGAAAGAAAGACGAGAAAGTGAAGATATGTTTGTACCAACTGCAGGTCCCAGCTCAACACCAATTGACACATTGAACATGACTGATCTATACCACACAGAACTTATGTCAAACACAAGCCAACAGTGCATGCAAGAAGCAGATAGTTCATCCTTTTTTTTTAACGAATCCCATCTACAGAGCACAACATCCACAAGTGTAATGATTATTGATCAATTACAACAGTTAACTCAGCGCCTAATTCCAGACAATAGTACACAAAATAATAGCCACGTTCAAGACATAACAGACACTAGTGAAGCAGCTTCACACATCAACACACAGAAGCCACATGATGCAACAAATACCTTACAGTTACAGCCCAGTCTGGCACGCTTAGCCTCACCAATGATACCAATTGCAGAATCCACACCATTAAAGTCACCAATGCCACGAAAAACCACAGCAGACACCTCAACTTCACCCATGATAAAACACTCTACAACTCTTAGCCATTCATTGAGTGTATCAAGAAGCACACCTTTGTCAAAAGAAGAAGAGAAACTCAGTACACAATTAGTTAGAAGAAAGCTGCACCACGATCCAGACAAGCAAACAATCAAATGCAAGACAAGAGGCCAACCTTTAGTACTTACGAAAACTGCCGCACTCAGAAAACACTCAACACAAGTTAAGACTCGTACTAAAAGAAGAGTTGGACTTGTACATGGATATAGATTGTTTATAGCAGGACCTTCTAAAACATCTGCAGACACATAATTAGCAAGAGAGTTAAAATCATTACCCACAACACGCAAACAACAAATAGTTCAAACGGCCGGGGTGAAACAAAAAATAAAAATTTCAAGGCACCACACATTAGCTATCAAAGAGGCATTAGCGCTGAGTTGGAGGCAGGGGAGAAAACATGGAAAGCTGCTTAAAAACGTCGGGATCCAGTTAGAAAGTGAAAGGCATGTTAGAGTCTTATCAGAAGAAATAGTATCAGATTTTGTAGAAGAAGAGAATAGGGAATTTGTCAAAGAAGATGGGGATGGGTTCACAGCACCATATGTTAGAATAGCAGGCTTGACAAATTTTGTGGATAACTTAAGAGATTCTTACGACAAACAAAACATGCTCACATGGCACAGTAACACAATTCCAAATAATGAAATATGGGTCAAAATTGGTGGGGATGATGACAAAAATTCATTAAAATTTACTCTGAAGTATATACTGATCTCACACAAACACTTATCACAAGCACCCAACAATGCACAACTAACCCAATGATCATTGATACAGTTTGTACGCTACAGATCTTTACATCGATTTCAACAGAGCATTAAGTATAGTACATAAGTTTATATCTCACACACACACAGCATCCCTCAAACCTCAATCCCAGAAATAGAAAAGTCAATAGACACTTACATGATCACATACAGACGGATGTTTCCACATTAAGTCATACCCAAACAACATTTGTGTGCCAGCCCAGGATAATCATGGTTTTGTCGCAAATGCTATAATAGAGCTACAGCCCAAAATAGGTGAAAATCCGACCACAGGTCAATGATCTAGTTCCACTTTCATAGAAAACTTTAGGATCTAATTTATCATTTTTCAAAAGATGGAACACGAAAAATTGCTCTAAATATTTTATTTTTAAGGTAGAAGACCCCTCATAGCAGATGACCCTATAGGTCTACCCAAAGCATATTTCAATATGAGTGTTTTTAGCCCCTTTACTATGTCCCTAAGGGGGTGGAACAGCTTTAGTTCTGATTCCAATAATTGTTGCCCTCTATTTTGACATCTTTACCAACCTCCCATTTTAAAAAATTGCTTAGCAACGATGTCTAAACAATCGTTGCTATGGGATTCTATAGAAAATTATTTATAATACAACCCAGGAAAAATGCGAAACTAAAAATATACTAGTTTAGGAAGTGAAACAAGATCAAAGTAAAGGGACATCACTGTTATGCTTTTTTCAGTTCCACCTTGAATTCAGATGTTTGTTGAATAAAGTTTGTCATTTTCAGACTCCAATTTTCTTACAGAACAGCTTTTATGTGTATTTTGTGAAGAATATAGACCCACTACTTGATAATTTTGATGGTTATTACTAGCTGATATAATGGGAAACAAAGGAAAAGTAGCTCGAGCCAAGAAAAGGAAATTTATGGGCAATCAGTTCAGTGAACCTAAGTTTAGATCTAGCCCAAACACAGACACTTCTGGAGAGGAACCTATTCTCGATACTGATACATATAGGACTGAATCAGCCTCAGCTCGTAAAATTAGAAATAATAATGTAGATCTAGACGTACAGGAAAGTAATGGTGATATTTCCAAAGCTTTCATTCTCATGAATGCTGAGATTTTATGTTCTTTCTTTAGAACTACAATGCGATGTTATGACTGCGGTGAGTTAGGAATTACCTGCGAACTGTCTGATATGAAGCATGGGTTCTATTATGAGCTACTGTTGAACTGTGATAAATGTAATTGGTGTTCTAAAGTTCAATCATCACATCAATCTACATCTAATGGACACAAAGAAATAAATCTAAGAATGGTTTCTTTTGTAAGATCTTTAGGTCTAGGTTACAGCGCTTTGGAAAATTTTTCGCTGTACACAAATTGTCCACGGCCCATGAGTAAAAAATGCTACCAAAGCACGTTCTCTAAAATTCATGCAGCGAGTAAAGAGGTGGCTGAGGAGAGTATGGTGAGAGCAGCAGAGGAAGTAAAAACTTTGAGAGGAAAAGGAGATCCTAATTCTAGATCTAGTGATACTGAATTTGTTGACTGCAATGTCTCTCTAGATGGAACATGGCAACGTAGAGGCCACTCGAGTCATCACGGAGTCGTCACTGCCATTTCCGTGGAAACTGGAAAATGTTTAGACTCTGAAATAATGAGCAATATTTGCAAAGGATGTCAATTTTGGGAGAAGAATAAGAAAGTTGATGAAGCTGGTTACATGAAGTGGAAGTTGGACCACCCGCTAGCATGCAAAGCCAACCACAAAGGCTCGGCTGGAGCCATGGAATCTGTCGGAAGCGTCCGCATATTTAGCAGGTCAGAAGAGCAAAGAGGTCTGAGGTACACAGAATATTTAGGAGATGGGGATGCTGCTGCCTTTAGAAAAGTTTCTGAATTTTGCCCTTACGGTGAAGATGTTGAAATCAAAAAGCTTGAATGTGTAGGCCATGTGCAAAAACGTTGTGGCACCCGCCTGCGTAGGTTGAAGAATGAAAACAAGACACGGAAATTAGAAGATGGAAAAGGACTTGGAGGGGCTGGTAGACTGACAGATAAGAAGATTGATACACTGCAAAATTACTATGGCTTCGCAATCAGACACAATGCCGGTAACTTGGACAATATGAAGGCTGCAGTCAGAGCGGTACTGCCTCATGTGGCATCAACGGAGGCAAATAAAATGCACGATCTCTGCGCTGAAGGCCCTAACTCCTGGTGCAAATATAAGGCAGACCCAGAAAACTACAAGCACAAGAATGGCTTACCTTTAGCAGTGGTAAATTTTATAAAACCTGTGTTTGAAGATCTCGCTGACGAAAAACTATTAGAAAAATGCTTGCATGGTAAAACGCAGAACTCAAATGAGTGTCTGAACAAACATATGGGAAAGGTGTACCAAAGAGAAGTATGTGGAGAGGGTTGTTATTGAAGAGGCAGTGTTCAGTGCAATAGCTTATTTCAATGAAGGGGCTAGGTCCATAGGGAATTTGTTTTCCAAGGTTGGTGTCAGATGCGAACAATACTCACAACAAGCTTGTGCGCGAAAAGATGACAGCCGTCTGTACCATGCAGCATACAAAACTAAAGAATCTACAAAAAAGAGAAGGAAAGTACTCAGAGCCATAAGAAAAGGGTTCCAGGATAAAGCAACTGAGGCTGAAGGGGATCTGTACTCAGCTGGAGGCCACTAAAACAGTTTTTTGGGTGAATATGTAAGAATTTTTACGTTTTTTCTTATTTTCTGCAATTTGCACTTTTTTCATAAGTTCAGTACCTTCTGTGCATGATTTCTCAAAAACTATTCATCAGATCTTTTTGAAAAAAAAAAAGAAAACACAGAAAAATGATTTTTTAAAGCTTTTGTGAGTGTTTTGCATACTTATTTAGGCAACAATTTTTTAAGTATATCAAAAAAATTCAAATAAAAAAATATTACAATGATAGTCTCAAAATTTTAGGTTCAAGTTCTGTATTATGAAATTCTCTAATATGTCCTCAAGTTTTATAGCTTTATGTTGGATACTTTTTGAGATATGATGTTTTAAAAATATATCCAAATTTGACTGCGGCGGCCATTTTGAATAGCTAATTTGCATAATTAGACATTTTTTCCCCTTTGCTCATTAGTTTCCTTCATAGTTGGTCCATTTCCTATAGTTAAATCCCCACTAAAAAAGTTTTCTCTAAGATTTTACATTTAGAGGGTTCTTCTACCTTAATATTTTTGGAGGTCACCTACCGACAGAAAAGCACAAAATTTTTTTTATGGCCAAGTAATTTTTCGTATTTTTGTATCTCTATTTCGGGCACCGGCGGAGTCTTAATTACTATATGAGTGAAGGGGTATCATATATGAATGAAAAGCGTTTTTCCTGCTCTATACCGTGGGAATTAGTGCGCATGAATACAACTGAATAGGAAAGACTGCGCAGACGATAAACAAACCGTAGTAGCGAAATTAGGTCATCGAACAGAAAGCTTTCAATTCTTGTGACTGTGAGTCCTATTATCCAATTCATACCACACAAAGGTCCAAAAAATCATTTAATAACTATCCTTCTGATATTTTTAAACATAATACATATAACTTTCTTAGGAGTATTTTTTGCTTGCATTTTAATACGTTAACTGTACTGTTGTGTACAGTAACTAACGAGAGCAATCATGGCGACTTCCACTGAAGCTTGGATGGCATCTTATGCTGAAGTTATCAATGACTTTTTTGCTCAAGACAGATTATCTGAAGACACAGAATCAGAAGAATTAGGTAAGTTTCTTTCTTAAAGGTTCTTTAAAGCTAGATCTAGATTCAATCTTCTACAATAACAAACAAAACATCATAACTCAGAACAGAATACTCTTCTGCAGTTCTGTTCTTAGGTTATTAGGTCTAAATCTATGCCATTGCTTGAAACGTATAAACTGTAATCACCAAGCTTTATTCATTATCTTTTGAAGATATAAAGACTACATTTCTAGCTAGATCGCCTAGACCTAGATCTAGGTCTTGATCCAGTGCAAAGCCTGAAGTAAAAAGAAGCAGCTAAATTTAGTGTCATTAAATATTTTAGGCAGCCTTTTAAGTTATAATAATAGGCTTAATTATTTTGTCACATTAATTGATTAAATGATTTATACAGCATAATCAATGTATGTTGTTATTCTTATCTCTTGTTGCCAGATGATGAATCTGACGTTGACTCGGATGAGTGTACGTTCTCTCCTGTCACAGACACAGCTGCGTTAGTTTTGCCCCCTTCATTTCCATCACTTGAACCTGAAAGAGAACCTCAAGCTGCTCCTACTATTGATAAGCCTCTTTGTCAGTGCAAGCTCAACGATGATGGCCCGTGTTACCGACTTTTTCCTGCTTCAGTTCTAACTGACACACGCCTCCACTACCAGTCGCTCACTCATGAAGAACTAAACATTGCTCTAATGGCTAAGATAGAAGCTGTTATACAGTCCAGTGAACAGACACAGAGGTCTAAACATAAGGAACAAACAAAAAGGGTTAGGACTCGCAATGCATACACTTTTATGGGCAAGCGTGTTTGCAAAGACTTGTTTCAATTTATTCATTTTGTAGGTTCACAGAAGTTGGAGGAACTGACAAAACACTTCAAAATGTATGGCGTTTCAGCACGTCAGCACAAAAACACAAAAAGACTACCACCAAAGGCATTGACATACAAACAGATTGAAACTGTGGTCAATTTCATCACAAACTATGCAGATACATTTGCCATTACACTTCCAGGTAGGACACCACATCACTGGGTCACCAACACAAGACTTTTACCTACAAATTGCACCAAACATTTAGTCTACACAGCATATGCAGATAGTTTTACTGGCGCAGATGACACAAAAGTATCTGAAAGATCTTTCAACAGGTTGTGGCAAGATTTACTTCCTTTTATTTCCACGATGAAACCTGCCACGGATTTATGTTTCACATGCCAGAAAGGAGCTACCAAAGTGGCTCGTGCCAAGCACCTTGGGGAAGAGGTGAAATCAGCAGCCCTGCGAGAGTTTGAGGAGCATCTCGAGACAGTCACGAAAGAAAGATCATTCTACAAAAAAATTTGTGATGAAGTGAAAGCTCAGATTCCCTCAAACTTGAACCTTGGCCACCATGATCCGTGCTCCTTCCAGGGCAAATGTCATTATAGCTTTGACTTTGCCCAGCAAGTTATGTACCCCTCCAATCCTCTGCAGCCGGGTCCCATCTACTTCAAGACACCACGCAAGTGTGGCCTGTTTGGGGTGAACAGTGAAGCACATACAAGGCAAGTCAACTTCCTCATCGATGAGGCGTGCAGCACTGGTAAAGGTGCCAACTGTGTCATCCCCCTCCTGCATTTTTTTTTACAGAATTACGGCTTGGGGGAAACTGAGATGTATCTTCATGCCGACAATTGCAGTGGCCAAAACAAAAATTCGGCTATGCTGTGGTACCTGCTTTGGCGTATGATGACTGGCCAGCACATGAAGATCACTCTCAGTTTCCTCATAACTGGACACACAAAATTCTGACTGTGGATTTGGTCTCGTCAAGAGACTTTTTATGAGGACGAAAGTCAACAAGTTAGCTGATATTGCAGAGGTGGTTGAAAAGTCATCGGTAATGAACATGGCCCAGCTATGTGGTGATGAGAGAGGCACTGTGACTGTTCCTTCTTTTGACTGGACTGCTCACCTAGGCAGTTTCTTCAAGAAGTTTACGGGCATCAAACAGTACCACCACTTTTCCTTCTTCGCAGATGGCACTGTTGTCGCAAAAATCTTCTCGGACAGCCCTGAAACATCCTACAAGCTTCTGAAGGTACCATTGCCAATACCCAATGATCTTCCTGAAAGGATCCACCCTCCAGGCCTAGACAACAAAAGGCAGTGGTACCTCTACAACGAGATCAGGGAGTTTGTGGATGAGGCAGACAGAGACATTGTGGCTCCCCTGCCCCATCAGCCTCAACTGCCACAGCCAGGGCCTTCAACTGCGGAGATTTCGGCAGATGAAGATCCGCAACCGCCACCCCCGAAGGTCCGTAAGAAGGGCCGAGGGAAAAGGGGAGGCAACCAGTAACAGTTTCTAGCAGTAGCACCTTTGGATTATGATTGTTGGATAGCAACACTTTTTAAACTGTGAGTCTAACTTTTTGCATGCTATAAGTTTTATTCGATATAAACATTATTTTATGTTTCCGCGTTTCGCATGTCTTATATGAGTATAATTGCATGTTTTTCTTGACAATCTTCTTTATCTGACTATCAGATAATTGTGTTCTCATAAAGACATTAAAAAACACTACAATGAAACATGCACATTCAGTATCATACATGCAGTAAAAAGAAAAAAAAAATATTAGAAAAGTAAACAAAAGCAGTGCTAAAAATATGATTTTTTATTATGTAATAAGCTGTTATTTTCCTGTTATTGACTGACACTAAAGCAGATTTTCCTAGTTAAAACTCTACAAATCAATTACACAAATGTTTGAAAATGATGTGGAATCTATATTAACACAAACAACATTGTTTTTATGGAGTTTGTTTGCTTCCTTAGACTCTTGATTGATTATTATAATTCTTTCCAAAACTTTAAACGCGATTTTCTCCGTTTTGACTTTCCGCAATTCAGAACCTTTAAACACCCATAACTTCTTTATTTTTCAAGATATTTCAAAAATTTAAACTGCTACTTAATCAGGACACTCCAAAGTATCCAAAAATGTAAAAAAAACTCAGTAGGTCAAATTTCCGACAAAACCATGATTTTCCTAGGCTGGCACACATTTGTTAGAAAAACACTGCATCCCACACATAAAACAGTACAAGTTCGGACTGGGCTTGTTAGGAGAGCAAGTGACAGAAAATAGCCATCAGATGATCGCTGCCCTTGAACACAGGGCACGAGGCATTAAAAATCCATTAAATAGACTGAAACACATTTTATCAGCACATCTGTTACAAGTAGATCCTTCTTTTTTTCAAACAATTAAATTTTCCACCGTTGGTACAATCTATCTGTGATAAAAATGTATTTAAATTTATTTATTTCATCATTATCTTATTTATTGTGTGCGGCTGAGTAACGATACAAGTAACTGTTGTGTGTGACTGTGAGCAGTGCAGGTTATTTATTTGCTTCATATCAAGTTCGTGGAGTATAGGCCTACCTGTTCAGCGAGAGATGGATATGACTCAAAATGGATTAAATTGGATTAAAATGCAGATAACTGAAAAGCCAAAGATGACTCCATTGATTTATTTTGGTGAGTGTTAACTTACACACCTCTCCTACACTCTCGCAAACCTGATGATCTTCAAAAAATTTTTTTTCATAAAAAAGTTTTTGTCCATATGGTGATTGTAGGCTCACTTTGTTATATAAATGGCTTGCTTGCAACATACTATCAAGCGACCAAATATTGTTTGTTCAGGCAAGAAAAAATGTGTAACCCATAGCATGTTTTTCATTATTTCCTTATGTCAACAGTGAATGGAGGAGCAGCTGTCCAGCATCCTGAGGACGCCCAGCCCAGCCAGTATTTCAATTTGTTTTGGACAGATGAATGGTGGAACCACTTAGTCATGGAGACGAACCAGTATGCCAATGCACAAGGACCTCCTGAAAAGTGGTTGCCACTTACAATGGCTGACTTGAAAGCCTTTATGGGTAATATTTTCTTTGATGTGTGACAATGTCTGAAACAATTCCCCTTGTGCATTCAAACTTTCTTTCTCTTTGAAATGGACATTTTTTGCCTTTTGACTGTTTTGGTTGAACAAACTAAGTAATGAACTTGTATTGGAGCAAATATTTATTTGAACTCTTATTTTCAAGTAAGAACTCATTGATAATTTTGAAAAATGTAAGCTAGTATATTATTATCTAATTCTAAATTTTTTTTTTTTTTTAAATTTTAATACAGCCCTGATTCTGTCAATGGGCATTTTGTCAACCGGTGTCCTCACAGATTATTGGCGAACAAGCAAGCTTCTTTTCCAGACCCAGTTTGGAAAGGTCATGCTCCAAGATCGCTTTCTAATAATCTGGAGATATCAGCATCTTGCAGACAACACAGCTCCCCAAGCAGAGAATCCAGACAGGCTGGCTAAGCTTCGCCCCATAATCACACACATAATCAATGAAGTGTTCAATAAGAACTACAACCCTTATCGGGACGTCAGCATTGACGAATTGAAGGTGAAGTTCAAGGTTCATCTTGCTTTTAGCCAATACATGCCTGGGAAGCCGATCAAGTGGGGTGTAAAGGTTTGGGCTCTAAGTGAAAGCACCACAGGCTATATGAGCTGGTAATGAACATTTTTTGTTCATTCTTGAATTCTTTTATTGCAAATACTTTTCATGAATGCAATTTTATTTTGACTTCACACAAAAAGGGATTATTTTGCCAAATTTTCTTTTATTTCCTTCTTGGTAATTGACCGTAAAAATACTTTCGTAGACAAGTTAATTGTTTTTTTTTATGTTACAACTTTATGTTTTCATTTTTAATTTTATTCACCTCTCATCTTCATATTTATTACTGTATCATTACTACAAGAAAAAGACTTTTCAATTTTTGTTCCTTTCATCACACAGGCATGAGGGTATATATGGACAATTTCTACACTGGTGTCCCCCTGCTGCGGGACTTGAGAGCTCTGGGCTTGGGAGCTTGAGGTGCGATGCGGTCAAACCATAAGTTCCTGCTTGCGGACCTGCTACCCAAGAAGTTTAACTCCAGAAGCACCAGTGTAAGACAGCCCAGGCAGGTCTTCTCACTTTTTCTGTTTGGCTTGACACAAAAGCTGTATGTGTCTTGTCAAACTTTCATGACCCAGCACAACAGACACAGTCAGCAGGAGGTCTGGGCTACAGGAGCAGCAGCAAATTGTCGTCCCATTGGTTGACTGGTTGACTACCAGAGCCACATGATGGGGGTCGCCTTACAGACCAAATGATTGGCTATTATATGCCTAACAATAGGTAATATTCTTTTTTTTTCCTTTTCACTTAAATTTCTTAAAGACTGTTGTTTTCGGAGGTACCGTATAGGAACTGTTCATTTGGGTGAATACTTTGAAGTTTCAAAAAGTAAAGGTATCTAACTTTTGTGCTTTCCTATATTTTTTTTTTCATTGTAACCAAATGTTGGTATGCTTTTAAAAAAATTATATTTTGTTCATCACAAAAAAGTGTCTTTTCTTTCAGAACTTGGTATGGAACTTCAACATTCATATTTTTCATTATTTAATTCTGTTAAATTTTGTTCCGCAGGTCCAGGAAATGGTGGCGTCGTATTTTTACTTATCTGACCATGGTGAGCATCCACAATTTTGTACAGTTGTAAACAGTTACTTAAATTGTGGCCAAGGATTTGAACTATGAGTTCACAAAGAAGAACTGGCCCAACTTCAAGGCCTTCATTGAGGACCTGGCGGTCAAGCTCACCTTTGACATCAAAGCTCATTGCAACCCACCCCTCAACCATGCACCTCGACCAGGAAAAGAGCACCATCGATTGGTCAAAAGGAGAGATGGCCTATCTAAAGTGTGCATTGAGTGCAAGGCCAAAGGCATCAAACAGAAAGTAAGTGCCTACAACTGTATTATCTGTGACTTGCCTATACATGTAAAAAGCCTGCAAGACCACCAACAAAGAATGCTGCGCATGTATTTCCCCAACGCCAAGTGTGCCACAGATCATCCTTTTTTTTTTTCTTCATCTAAATCAATGAATTTCATTCATTTACCATCCTTTCTAATGAGGCCACGGAGAAACTTCTCTGTGTTGGTCCCAAGCCCATCAACTCATAGGGGAGAGGATGTGTTTATTGTGCTTTACGACTTCAGTTGTGACAAGATATCTAAAAAAAACTTGTAGGATTTACAAGTCCTACCAGACATAAAAAAAACTACTGTGTGAGCGATGTTCACCTTATAGGATTTTAGGAGCTCTTCTGTGATGGGGTAAGTTGGCACAAAACGTAATCGATGTTGTGTGTAGTTAGTTCTAGTAGGGTTTTTTTTTTAAATTTTTTTTTCATATGTAATATAAATTTTCTATCACCCAAGATCTTTTTTCACCATCTATAAATGTCAAGGAACATAGTCAGTTCTGACTTACATGACTACTTCTATGCTTTTTCTATCTGGTATGTACTCTTGTAAAAAGTTATAGATGTTTTTTTGTCCTGTAATTTCAATTATTTACATGTATTGGATTGCTTCTCTTTATCATTAGGTAAACAACACATATTTTCCCAAAATTTCTTTGATTCAAATGTATTTTAACTTCTTTTTTCATCAGTTCTTCGCGTTTAGTATATGAAAGTATACCCAAACTGGTTTGAGAGCCAATTTTAGAAGAAATATAATTTTTTTTCTATGCACTCGTTCCTATCTATGGAGTTGTGTCTCTTCAAAATTTTGTAATTTTGCTTCTAATGGGAATATTTGCACACTTTTTTCATCTTTGTAAGGCTAAAAAAAATTTACTACAATTTTTCTTCTTATAATTTGTCTCTCTGATGAGTCATAAAAAAACTGTGGCCTTTCAAAATGAATGTTTACATTTTTTCCATTTACACTATAGCTCTATTTTTTATGGAAAAGGCCTAAAATTTGAGTTGGAAATGGATCTTTTGTTTTTTTCATTAACAGAATTTTTATTTCTCCCAACTTGTCTGATCTCTTGTTCAGTGGAATATTTGTTATCATTATTAAACCTTTAACTCTCTAACGTTCCATAACAGTCATTTCGTTCATCGGTGAACGATGCCACACCCCCATTCTCTGCATGCATTACATAAAGCAACAACTTTAAAAATGTGGTTTTTTGGTATTACAGTATGAAACTCTGATAAATTCTTTATCTAAAAAAAATAATTTCAAGAGAAAATTCGATAAATTTTATTAAAATAAGTGTTTTTTAATAATAAACATTTGCTCCGAGTTTGTTTACATTCCTTTCCGCCATCTTGGAATTTGCACTAGCAGTCAAATTTACACTGTCTCACAATTTTCGGTTATTTACTCTAATTTCGGACTAATTTCTACAAAAAACTTGTATCAAATGGCATCTGGAACACTAAAAGACACGCAGGTCTATGACTTGCTAGATCTAAGCGACTCTGATTGGGTCCCAGAAAGCGATGAGGAGCTAGACCTAGATCTACTACTACAGGACGAAGCAGACCCCCAAGGTTCAAGTCAGCCTGAACCTGAAAACTCCCAACAAAGGTGTGTAGTTTACCTAGATCTAGATTCTGAGTGTACATTTATTTAATTTGGACATCTGTACAGCATATTTTCATACGATGAGAATAGATTTAGGCCCAAATTTCAAGACCATGTGAAGAAGTAGATTGTTGTTATGAGTGTAGATCTAAGCAAGTCAAATCTACATAAAGACAAAGAGAGGAAAACAGGAATTAAATTTGTTAACTTGAGTGAACAGATTCATTCTTTTTTAAAAATAAATATGAATTTAAAAGCTCACAGTCTTATTTAGGCCTGTTTCTAATAGATTTTTGTTCCTTTTTTTCTATCCATTCAGTGATGTGCCTGGGCCAAGTCCAAACCGAGGTGCGGCTAATCATGATGGTGGTCCCAAAACTCCAGTCCCCCGATTTTTACCTGAGAGAAGCCCGGGCCTGAATTTACCTGAATGCCAGACCAGACAGGATTTGCAGAAGTACTTGAGGCCAGTTGATTTCTTCTGCCTGTTTTTTACTGTTGATATTGTTCAACAGATGTGTGACTGGACGAATGAGTATGCTGAGAGTGTGGGTGAGCATCGAAAGAGTTTGTATACAAGGTGGACGAAAGTGGATGTGGATGAGTTTTATAGATTTATTGGTCTGCTGATGTATATGTCATGGGTGAAAGTTCCTCGTTTTTGTCAGTACTGGTCTGAAGAAACCTTGTTAAATGGGCTGTGGGCTAGAAGATTCATGAGTGTGTGGAGGTATAAATGTTTGATGAGCTTTTTGAAGGTGAATGATATAAAGTTAGAAAATCCAAATGACAACTTTGCATGATTATATTCGTAGAAAGTGTATGAAATTGTTTCAACCTTACCAAAATATTTCTATAGATGAAAGGATGGTTAAAAATAAAGGGAGATATGGGTTTAGACAATACATTCGAGATAAACCAACTAAGTGGGGGATGAAATTGTGGGTACTAGCTGATTCTAAAACTGGATACACCTATACTTATGATGTTTATTTGGGAAAAACAAATGAGTCTTCTAAATTTGGTCTTGCTTATGGTGTGGTG
Organism: Elysia crispata; assembly: GCA_033675545.1. NCBI lineage: Eukaryota > Metazoa > Mollusca > Gastropoda > Plakobranchidae > Elysia > Elysia crispata. The sequence goes on from JAWDGP010006009.1 coordinate 166,940, forward strand.
ATGAATCTTGTAAAAACTTTAACTAAACAGGGCTACCACTTATTTTTTGATAATTTTTATACTGGGGTGCAATTGATGAAGGATTTAGTTTCAATGGGAATCAGGGCCTGTGGAACTATGATAGTAAATAGAAAAGGGTTTCCTATAAGTTTAAAAGATGTCAAACAATGGGCAAGTAAAGCTAAAAGAGGGGATATGAGGTGGGAAAGAGATGAGGATCTTCTATATGTTCAATGGAATGACAACAAGCCTGTTACTCTTCTTTCAACTTTCCATGATGCGAATACAACGGATGTAGCAGAACGTAGATCTAAGGAAGGGGGTAAGTTTAGAAAATTAGAAATTAAACAGCCACAAGTAGTTAAAGATTATAATAAGTACATGAATGGGGTGGATAAATCTGATCAGTTAATAGGAAAATACAACTCTTTGAGGAAAACTAACAAGTGGTGGAAAACTTTATTTCTACACTTTATTGACATCGCACGTGTAAATAGTTATATTTTGTTCAATGAATTTAGAAAAAGAAACCCAGATGTTCCAGAATTGCAAAGACCTAGTCATTATAGTCAATTAGATTTCACTTTAGAACTAAACAAACAATTAGCAGGGATTGAAGATGATGAATGTGTACCTATTAGAAAGAAAAAGGTGGGGGGTCATCCAATGAAAGTTTTTCTTGTTAAATCAGCTGCGAAGAGAAAGAATTGTAAATTGTGTTATGCTAGAGGCTTGAAAGAGATGAAAACCAGACATTATTGTGCTACTTGTTCAGAATTCTTCTGTTGGCAACCAGAGAGAAACTGTATGTATGAGGCTCACCCAGATGAAAGTTTTTGAGTGTATGTTTGCTCTGCGCGTCTTTTTTAAAAAACATTTTTCTATTTTTTCAGTTAACATTATATCAAATTACACAAATAATGCTCTAACAAATAACATATTATCTAAAATACTTTTGTCAATATCTATGTAGATGAAATTCTAAACTAATTGCAAAGTTTTTTCACTTCAGAGTGTGAGAGAGCTAATATAGCAATTTTTTTTCAATTTTTTACTCAATTTTGCCCTATTACGGCACCTTTTTGTAAACATACCAAACACAACGTATATCATTTAGTGTTGTAACATGGTTTTTTATTGTTGCCAAAGATGTTGATCTAACTTGTATTGAATAAATTTTGGCCATTTTATGAAATCTGAATTTTTTTCCTTCTTTGAGACTTTGGTTGCATGCATTTTTTTTTTAAATTGAATTTTTTTTTTACGTGCGTTTAATACTTGTGTGTCCTCTAACTCATGGCTTATGCTAAATTTTTTTAAAAAATATCAATCTCCATTTATTTCTGCACAAAATGATATACAACATGACATCATTACTTGTTCCCTCACCAAATTAGAAGCCATTATAAAATGCAACACCCACAATTTTTTTTCCAGGGGAGAAAACCATGGAATCATTGAGAGGTAATGATTTGAATGTTTGTTTTATTGGCTTTCAGAAAATACCAAGGTTAATGTGTTCCACTTTTTAGTTATTTTCAATTTTCAGTGGGTACCCTGTACAATTTTGGGCGGCTATTTTGGATTTTCCAAAAGTCCTCAGTATTCAGGTAGCCATTTTCTCTCTAGGTCCCAGTAGTTAATAGATTGTATTAGAAAAAGAAACAATATCGATATACTATATCGTCCGGTCTTATACTTTCACACAGAATGATCCATGATGAGAGAAAAATATCGAACTCGCCGTAGAATTATCTTTTCACACCTGATCGCTCAGGCTAAAGTTGGAGCTCAAAATCCTTTAAAAAATCGTAATCCACAGGACAAACAGCGGAAAATTGGAATTTTCACAAATCTTTAGAAAAAATCGTGATGATTCCACTTAAATCAGAATGAGTTGCAGGTCTGTTGATGAGCCAACCCCTGAGACAAGCTGTGCATCAAGGACAAAGCTTCAGCAATGCCAAATAGATGGTGAAGTATTTGACAAATACACATGGCAATGAACAGCGGTGAGTTAATATAAATGAAGTATCAATAGTATTTCACATTTGAAATTTATCCAATTTTTCTTCCTTTTCTATTTTGCATTCTTATCATCTCACCAGAGATGACCCTGAACCCGATGATATTCAAGCTATCCAAGGAACAAGAGGACATCATCAGTCCAGGCTGTGAAGCCAAATGTTGTCATAGTGTTACTCCTACTGCTGTGACTGAGGCTACAAGTCAAACTAATGTGTAAACGGGTGAAAGGTTCTAAAGTAAAGATTAAAAGGTATATGTAGCCTGTAAATCATCATTCTCCCCATTGTTTTGCATTTAAATGACTTTTTGTCTTTTTCAGCACTGCAAAGCCATGCCTTAAAGTTGGTGACTATGTGAAGCTCACTTGTTCTGTCAAGAAGTTGAAAAAGACATACTTTGCTGTAATAAGTTACAAATTAAATTCTTTTACTATAGTGCAAGTAATAGAAAGAGGTAATTTTTATTACTTTCAATAAAAGGAAATTTTAACCAACATTTTACAATACTTTGATATCCCCAGTACTTATATCGACAAAATGTTATTTTAATTGTTTTATTACATTCCATAGATCATTAACTTGGCAGATGATGAGAAATTTAGTGTCAAATTCAAGGAAGAAGTGGATAAAAATATGTTTTTATGGAGCATTTTAGTTTCTATCCAGATGGAAGTGTTGGAACAAAGTTTTTTTTCCAGATAGTTCTGAAATAAAAGTAAAACTCCTTAAAGTTTCACTGCCTATTCCAGACGCTATTCCTGAGGGAGAGATCTTGACAGCAAAAGGCAGAGGTTACTGCATAATGAAATTCCTCTACCACCTCACCCTCGAGCACTTCAAGTGAAGTTCAAGTTCAAGAGCTACAACCAGGACCTTACACCATCTGCTAAGTTTCCAAAGAAGAGACAAGGAGCAAAAAAAAAAAAGCAGCCAATAAAAAGGGCTCCATATTATAAAAAGTTTGATATAAGGATAGTCACCACCAAGATGTGTTCCCCGGCCAACATTTTGAAAGCTTTGAAGCTTTTAAATCAGTGCTTGGAAAGCAGCATGACAAAATAAATGGAAAACTTGTCACTGGGATATCAGGCATAATTGTGAAAGCCGCAAATGTGAAAATAAAGAAAGATTTCAGATACAAAGGGGAGATAGTCTACACACGTTATCTACCAATGTATGCACGAGGGCAAGTTTTCTTCAAGGGGGGGGCTCCAAACACAACGCAAGTAGAAATTTGGATAATCATTCAGATTGTAAGTGCTGGAAGATGAAAATGTGCCCTTAATATTATATTGCTACAAGATATTGGACATTGATCTACAGGGTCAAGATCTAGATTTAGTAGAATTTTTAGATCAGTGTCTTAAAATAAAACTAGGATACCAACTCATCTTATCTAGATCTAGAATCCTGATTTGATTCAGATATCATAAAAAAAAGAACTTTGTTAAAAAAAAAAGAAAATCCTGGATCCAGATGTAATGAAGGAATGCAAACACTAAAAAGATGCATTGTCTTCAATTTTAGTTCAAGGAATTTGAGTCTTTATCTAGCAATGCCAATCCAAAATTTCAAAGCTGTAATATTTACTTATTAAAAAGATTGGAAGTTCTAAAGCTTGCTCTCAAAAGAAGAAAACTTTTTAAATTTTGAAAAATAGTCCAAAAAAAAAAATTTATGAGGATTTAAGTTTTAACTACTACAATCCAAGCTTCCAGATAAAACAAGACATGAACATTGACGACGTTGAATCAGACACAGTAACTTCATGGGAAACACCAAATCAACACAGAGCACCAGACAAGGCACAGAAAGCAATCAACAAATTAAAGATACTGATGAACGAACTTCTATCACTTTTGGTTTTTCATGACACATCGGAAACAAGAACAACTGCGAAATATTGTCAAGGAAGGCACAAAAATCATTTTCACCTGTTTGTTGATGTTAGCAAATCAAGCAAGAAACTTTCGGCTCTGCCTGCTTACAGGCAATGTAAAAATGCCTGCAAGTATGGAACAGGTGGTAACCCAGTGGCTATGCTGTCATATCAGAACGTGAGAACACTGGCTGGCTTACTATATTATCTGAAGTTCGACAGAGAGAAGACTTTCCCAGGCACCAACAACCAATTTTTGCTTGACTACTGGAACGACATCACAAAAAACCTAGACGTGGAAGATGTAGTAGACATAGTTGGAGATGTGGAACTAGATGACATTTCATTTGAAGGCCTACAAAACATGACGTTTGAGCAAAAGATGCTGGCTACCACAGGCTCCTCATTTTTACAGAATCGTTAGCAGCAGCACATGGGCCAAGAAAAAGAAGAGACATCAATTGAACTCGGCAAAGTTAGTCTCAATCAACGTGTAGTGGACAGACAGAAAATTTTAACACATTTGCTCAAAAAGTATCCTGAGGCAAAAGGCTGTGCAGACTTGATCTCAGTCATGAAAGAGGACGAAACAACCAAGAACAAAATTTTGTCCATCTCGCATCAACAAGGAGCTAATGTTACTTTCCAAATTAGCAAGACCATCTCCACAAAGGAAATTGACTGTATGACTATTATTGACTTACTTGAAAAGGTAGTTGAGATTGATCAAGAAGAGTACCACTCACCACTGCAATCAGCGCAGATGATTGTCGACTTTTTAGACAACAACAACAACATCAACCCTGTCCTCTGGTTTACTGTGTGGCGAGCAGTCATAAGAGAGAGATTTCCAAAGAAATGAGGAATTGCTGTGACAGGCTAAAGTAACTGTGGAAAGGCATTACTGACTAAACTCATGTTTGACTGCCTTTCACAGTACAGCAGTGGGTAGACAGGGGCAATAAGCACCATGGGGCATTAGGCACCACTCTTTGTATAACCACCAAAAAACTCTATATAAACACTACTATTTGTTGCTGGGGCACTAGGCACCACTTGTTTCTGACTTAGGACCAATCAGAGGCTTTGTTTGTATCTCAGTTTCCCATCAGCTAATCAGAGTTAAGCTTTTATTCCCCAAATTGGGAAGCCTGTTTTCTCTCCACAGTTTCAGCCATCTTAAAAGCTGCATCAGAACTTTTACTCTCTGAGAGTCACAGTAATACAACTTGATATTTCTCTACTCCCTGTGTATTTTTCAAGTGGATTTCACCTCAAAAGGCTACAGAAAACACAAGGTAAGAATAGAATACTTCAGTGAAGGGATTAATATTGAAATATTTTTTTTTGTATTTTCATGGTCCAATGTGCAGGTGCAGCCAGCCATGCTAATTTCCCCCCCCTATGTATGACATATGTAAAGAAATTCCACGAGCACCTCACATAGTATTACATTTTTATCACACAGCATGTGTTTTTGTTAAGTTTAGATGTTGTTTTCAATGTATAGAGTGTCATTTTTGCTACAAGAATGATATTTTGAGTAAATTCTGAAGCAAAAAATCGGGGGTGCTTAATGCCCCAAAGCAACTAAAATTAATAATAAAAAATGCTTTAGATCATTTCTTATAGTCCAAAACCTGATGAAACCCCTTTTTTGATCACCTTTCTTTCATTCAATATCATACAATCTAAAATCTGTCCAAAAAGTGACAAAACTTTGCTAAAATTGACTATTCATATACTTGGTGCTCAATGCCCCCTTAAATTTCTCTTCACAGGATGGTCTGAAACTACAAGAAGAAAACAGAAGGTGGAAGGAGGAACTTATCGGACAGCTAGGAAATGGTGGATGCATATAATGCTGTCATGTCGAAGCAAATGACACTTTGTGCAGCTTCAAAATACTTTGGTATAAACAAAAAGTCTCTACTTCGGCGGGTGAACAGCGAGATTCCGGTGAATGCTCACGTCGGTAGGAAAACTGCACTATCGCCTATCTACGAGACTGAGCTCGCTGAATGTATTAAGCTCATGGCAGAATGGGGTTATGGCTTTAACTCGGAGGAGGTAAGAGACATAGTTCAGGAGTTTGTCAGAGAGATGCATCTTGAAACCCCCTTTACTGGCGACCGTCCCGGAGATGGCTGGATGGAGGGATTTAAACGACGCCATCCAGACATTGTCTCGAGAAAGACTGAACACCTTAGCAAATGCCGGGAGGCAGCAGAGGATCCTGAAGTAATTCAGCAATGGTTTGAGCTCCTCGACACTGTCTTAATAGAAAACGGAGTTAAAGATATGCCAGCCCAACTCTTCAACAGCGACGAGTCTGGTTTTGTAACAGACCCTAAGTCCGACATCGTTCTTGCACGCAAGGGCAGCAAGAGGGTAAATCAAATCATCGGGGGCTCTGGACGTGAGCAGATAACCGTCAACTGCTGTGGTGCAGCAACCGGTAAGATGCTGCCACCCTATATTGTCTACAATGGCCAGAATTTATACAAAGATTGGATTGTCGTTGGTCCCCAAGATGCAGCCTATGTCACCAGCAGCAACGGTTGGATGGAGGGCACACTCTACCTGGACTGGTTTGAGAAAATTTTCCTTAAACACACTGACAACGTTAAGGACAAGCCACGAGTCCTGGTGTTTGATGGCCATGCCTCGCATCTCTCCCTGCCGCTGATCAAATTAGCAAGAGACAATAACGTGGTCTTGCTGCGCCTACCAGCCCACCTTACCCACCTTCTACAGCCTTTGGACCGTGCTGTTTTTCGCCCAGTCAAAAAAGCGTGGCAGAAAATGTTGCGTAAATTTGCAAGGAAAAATAAAGGGCCTGTAGGGAAAAAAATATTCCCCAAAATGTTAAAACAGCTTGTGGAGGAGTCCTTCGGAGTAGAAACTGTCAAGGCAGGGTTCTCTTCAACCGGAATCTGTCCGTTCAACAGCGATGCTGTGAAAATTGAAGCAGGACCACAGTCATCCAACCCAGCATCGTCAGCCCTCTCGTCTTGCCCCTCAACGCCTGGTCCCTCGTCGTCTGCCCCCTCTTCTGGTCCCTCAATGCCTGGTCTCTCGACGTCTGGTCCCTCATCGCCTGGTCCCTCGACGCCTGGTCCCTCGTCGCCTGGTCCCTCAACGCCTGGTCCCTCAACGCCTGGTCCCTCAACGTCTGGTACCTCATCGCTCGCCCCCTCCCCATGTCCCTCATCCGCAAGACTCTCAGTGAGAGATTTCTTTTTGAAGGAGCTTACTCCTCGCTTTGAAAAGGCAGCGAGAGGAAGATCGGAACGCGTCAACAGGTTCCGCTACGGAGAGAGTTTGACATCTGATGAGTGTTACGCTCGCCTTCAAGAAGCTGCAGCAGCCTCTCGAAGAGGTCGTGGCAGAGGAAGGGGTAGAGGAAGAGGAGGAAGGGGTGTTGGTGGAAATCGTCGACGCTCTAGAAGCCGAAGTCCCCTTTCCTCTTCCGACGATGACGACACCAAGTGCCGCAGATGTGGTACCTCAAATGCTGACACCAACTGGGTGCAGTGCGATATATGTGATGCTTGGTTTCACCAAAAATGCACTGAACTTGCCTCTTCAATACAGGATATAGAAGAAGAGGAATGGGTGTGCGATTTTTGCACCAGACAGTAGTGGTGCCTATTGCCCCGACCAGTGGTGCCTAATGCCCCATTTGACTTTAACTTTGGTGAGCGCTATATAGGTTGAAAAATTACTTGTAAATATTTTTTTTGTCAGTTATAACATTTGAATACCTGTTTATTTTATAAACAATATGTTTCATTTTATGACACATTTGTTGTTGTCAGTGTCTAATCAGTTTTTTATTTAAATTTTGAATATTTTTGGTGGTTGGAAAAAGGTGGTGCCTAATGCCCCGGTCTACCCAATTCAAAATTTCAAGCTTTAGTGTCTCATTGTGGTCAACTAACCTCTGTGTCTAGATGGAACAGAAATCTATCGGTTAAACTTTACTTATACACCAACGCAGCTTTCTTCTATAAAACTAATATTTTTTAATGTATTTTTGTATGCTGATTACAAATTTGTTAATTATATTTTTCGCAAACAAATACTTTTGAAGATATGACGTTTTTCGTGTTGTATTATTTTCTCTATTTGTCCCATTTTCGCGCATGAATATATTTGTTATTTCCCTTGTTTACACTGCGTTGCGCATGTCCATTTCAATATCAATAACATCCTTTCCGAGACGGATCTTTGAGCATGCGCACCATTCTTTTTGCTTCATTTATTGCGCATGCGCAATCTTTTTGCGCCCGTTTTTTGAACAATAGTTTGATTCAGTTCATTGATTTCCATTGTTCTATACAGTCGTGTTTCAATTGCGTTCTATTGTGCTTATCCTGTGTTATTTGCTGATTCCGTTACTGCTATTTTATCTTCCCGTTATATTTATATATTTTTAATTTTATATGGCTACTTGTGCTGGCTGCAGCTTGAATTACTTTGAAGTGATAGCGAATTTTTGTGTAAGAGACCTGGTATTAGGGCCAACTTCCTCCACCAATATCTTGCCCGATATTTATTTATAACTGCTCACGAAGAGAGTACTGTACTACACCTGTTTCTGAAACGGGCAGCACAACTTTACCCACCGCAAGGCCAGCCTCAAACCGAGGCTGAAAGTAGTTCCTCGGCCTGAGCTTGGAAGGTAAGAGTGTTAAGATTTTAACAGTGCTAACCGCTATTTCTTGTCTTCTAGTTGGTCTTTGGCCTTTGTATTTATGAATCATGTTGAAAGTCGCAAATTTTAAAAGGAGAGGGGGGGTTCGGGGGGGCCTTCCCCCCGATTATTTTTTTCTTTTCTAAATTTTTCTTTTTTTTCTCATTTTTTCACTTCATTACGTCATTACGTAATTTGTTACGTAACTTCCCGTTTGCGTCGACTTTCACTTGAGTATTCATGAATGCCAGGGCCGAAGGTCAACTAGAAGACAAGAAATAGCACTCTGATAGGTGTTGGTGTATAAGTAAAAAATTACCCCTAGATCTAGGTGAAAAAAGAAAAAAAAATCAAACCAAGGGAAGAAGCTGAAGACACTCCATTCAATTTCAATCCTGAAGTCTTCATGAAAAAAACCTTGTCACCAAAACTAACGCCAAAATCGGATGTGCTAAGCATTAGGCGCATGATGCATAAGTTACTTGATGAATCTAAATCTAGATCTAGATCGTGCACATTATAGCGTTATGATGATAGATCATGTATTGTAAACTAATCTAAATGTCTAGATCTAGATATCTAGGTCTAGATTTACATCTAGTTTCTAAAGTCTAAACAATGTGACGCTCTCAAGATTGGCAGAAGTAGCAATACGGAAACGTACCTCATCCACATGAGAGTTGATTTCCGGAAACTGTTTACAACAAAGCCTAACTGTGACGCAGGGGAAAAAAACCCGCCATGAATAAGAATTTAACATGAAAAACTTTTAGCTTTTCACAACAGCCAACCTTAGTTCTAAACATTTTTTTCTGTTCCCTTAGAATCAAGGCGAAGCGTAAAAAGGTTTTTTTTTCTTCAGCTGAGCTGATGAGACAAAGCCTATTTGCGAATTGCAAACTCGGAAACGAATTAATGCTACAGTTATCTAACTCAACATGGATTTTCCCAGGAATCTTTTTAAAGTGATTTAAGAATAATTTTGTGCCAGCTGTAATTGTAAATTAATTAGATCTAGAATTTACACCGCCTCTATCTATCTATCGTGCTCAATAATAATAATAATAATAGTAATAATAATAATAATAATAATAATAATAATAATAATAATAATAATAATAATAATGATAATGATAATAATAATAATAATAATTAATAATAATGACAATAATAATAATGATAATGATAATAATAATAATAATAATAATAATAATAATAATAATAATAATAATAATAATAATAATAATAATAATAATAATAATAATAATAATAATAATAATAATAATAATAATAATAATAATAATAATAATAATAATAATAATAATAATAATAATAATAAAGTGCATTTATATAGCACATATCCAAATGATTAAAATGCTCTATGCGCTTTACAAGAAAAAGAATAAGATAGAAGCAGGCTAGAAGGCCTGAACATACATACATAACATACAGAATGACGTACATAGCATAAAGAATAACATACATATTATATAAAAAATAACATGCATAACATACATTTGCTTAAGAATATGATACAAGTAAAACATCATCTACTGCCGGGAATACGTTGTGGTGAATAAATGGTGTTTAAGCTGCCTTTTAAAGGTCTCTATGGAATCAGACTCTCTGATATATCTGGGGAGCCGATTCCACATGGTTGGTGCTACATAAGAAAATGATCGCTTGCCGTAGGCAACATAGTTTTTATGTGGTTTGACAAGAATTGTTCGGTCGTTAGCAGATCGTAATGACCGTGATGGTGTGTAAACTCTTAACATGCCAGTTAGGTATTCTGGTGCCATTTTGTTTAGGCACTTAAAACAAAAAAGACAGATCTTGTAGCAGATACGATCATTTATGTTCAACCAGTGCAGCTCTATCAACATTGGCGTAACATGATCTCTCTTACGCTTTAAGGTAATTAATCTAGCAGCATTGTTTTGAAGATTTTGTAGTCGTTGCAATTGTTGTTTTGGCAGGCCTGCTAACAAAGAATTACAATAATCAATTCTTGATAGTATTAGTGTAGTTACAAGTGTTTTTGCAACATTATGGTTTACATACTTTCTTATTGAGCTGATTTTTCTTACTTTTTTCAATCTTCTCTCATCTTTCTCTGTACCGGTATCTTTCCTTTGGCCAGCATATCTCCTTGCCCTATCTTTATTTATCTGTCAATCCGTGCATCTGTCTGTTGGTTTGTCGTCTCGTCTTCCCCACCACCACGACCTCCATCCATCTCTTTTTTTTTTCCAGCAAATACTCAACTGTTTATCTCTCCATCTTATTCTCACTCATCTTTATCAAGTCTTTCTAAAGGTCGAAACACATGTACTATCTGAGAGTCTGTATCTATACTTCCCTTTATTTTAAAACTGCTATGAAATGAAAAGATCCATGAATAAAAAGCTAAGTTAGGCGTGCAGTCTCCCAAAGCATTATCTTGAGGCCCATTGTTCTCTCCCCAAGTCATGTGATTAACTTTGTAGCCACCACACGGTGGTTATCGTCTCGGTGACGTGGCTTAATCTCACCGTGTCCATGTAGGCCTACGTCTTTTTTTTTTCGTGATACTATAGTTTATAGGTAGATGAATACATAAACAAAGAAATAAGTGGGCTAAACAAATACACTAGCGTTTCTGTGATTTTAATGGACCAAATAAAACAGCTCTCAAATGTTTACACTACGGAGGTCAAGGTTTCACATCCTAGCTTGAGTGATCTGGTGGTGTAGTCAGATCTCGTCTTACCAGCTGAGTCTAATAGCCTCAGTGACTCTAGAGGTTACGCAAGGGTGTGCAAACTCTGAGTCTAATAGTCTCAGTGACTCTAGAGGTTACGCAAGGGTGTGCAAACTTCTTGCAAACATAGCCAAAGTTAGTGACATAAAAATGTGCCGACTATTCAGCCTGCACGTTTTTGAACCATCATTGATTTTATAATAGAAGCCGCGGGCCAGTGTACATGTGAACACGGGCCGCTTTTGGCTCAGGAGCCGGACTTGAGGCATGCCTAAGTTACAGCGGCATTGCACTTAGGTGTGCCGCTGAGGCTGCAAGTAAGCAGTTGTCTTTCCCTGCTCTACGCATTAGTTGCGGCCCTTAGACAAGAAATCCCGAAGAGAGGGTGCCGGATTTGAGCCAAGCAACAGTAGGGCGGACATTTGAAGCTCTATTTTTTTTTTCTATTTAAATGTCCACGCTATAAGCTATCTATACCTTGGTTGATTATACCTATTGAAAATATATATGGTGCCATTTTACTTAGTATTCACTGAAACTTTAAAGCAAAAAATTGCGGTTCCTCTTTCACTTGAGCTTGTTTTAAGATTATAATGTCTTTTGAAACGGATTCGAGAAAACAATGAACAGAAAATATCGAAACTGGTAGAGCCCATTCTTTGTTCCTAAGATTTCCCAATAATCATCTACAAAATTAATATCCTGATCCAAATCTTATGCAGAAACCACAATTGCTTTCATATATCGTTTACATATATAATAACAAAACCACTACAGCAAGTTTCCATTATGCTTTTTATTGATTAACTGTCAAGTATGATGTTAAACCAGACCTTGTGACAGTAGCTCAAGTACCTGCAATGACCTTAATATCGTGGAGTTCAGATTAAGAGGGTCAAAGTTCAAAGGTTATGGAGATTTCCTCATCTTATTCAAGTTAAGTGTAACGAGTGTAGCACAAGATTTGAAAGATTTCATCTCCCCCCAAGCATGGAGTGCTGCTCCTCTTGAAGCTCAAAAGGTGCAGTAGTTGTGATGCGCACCGTAAGTCTTGCAAAGCGCTTTCAGAAATAATGTTTTACACAAGAAAGACTTTCCGTAATGACGCTCGACCATAGACTGACATTTTGGTTTGCCTGAACTTAAGCTCTGCTGGAGGATGATATTTTATTATCGTCACGCCTCTTCGATAAATGCGAAGGCCTATCTCATTCCGGGCCATTTAGACTTACTTTATAATTGTTTTCCCTTCGAATGGTGAATATCGATTGCTCTATTTTTGCCTTGAGTTGTGATATTCTAAGTTGATGATAAAAGAATTCTCGGGTCTAAATTCTAAATATTTAATGGGGAAAAAATCCACAGCTTTTCTTTTCTTTTTTTTGCCAAACTTAAAACAGTCAAAAAATGAGTTGATCATTTATCGAATCAGCATGGCGTTATTTGTTTTCAAATGTTGTACTTCCTTTCTTTGCAGGACGCAGGTTCGGCATCAATTGAACTTATTTCTGAACGATATTCATCTCGCAAACTTCGCAATTCGTTGCCACAGCTTGCACCAATGCACGAGATGAAATGGTACAAACCATATGAAAACGTAACTACTGCAGGCTAGCCATATTTTATACATTATTTTCATGTAACCTTCACCCCTACAACACAAAATTGAAAAACAAACCAAGCGAAAGCTTAAAATAGGCGCAAATTCACACCTTCATATAGCTCAAACGAAGATTAAAACAATTGATTTATTTTCTGCTTTGTGCCCAGGAATTAGTTTGATTTGTGAACAAACAACTAAACAAGGAAAAAAAAACCTTCGGTATAGATCGATTTAGGACAGAACAACATGTGGAACAATTAAAAAAACCCAGAACCCATAAACTGTGGAAAAGAAAAAAAAAGTCCAGATTTTTCATACGTTTTATTAACACTTGAATGCTGAAGATTGAATACCTACGTTTGGCGACGTCTTTTGAGTATAATAAGTAGAGACACATTAAAGACTATCATGATATCATCTAATGCAGTAGTAGATACATGCGAAAATAGAAGAATTCAAAACAGTTAATGCAACAATTCTAGGAGTAAAGACATATTAAGCGTTGGCAGTTAGAACAATGAAAACACTAAGAGGCCTGCATCGCACTAACACAATTTGGCATTATTCATCACTGAAGAAAATTCTGGAAAACACTTCATTCTCTACTTTAATCGTCCGCTAAATTTGTTACAACTTAAATCAACATCAGGAGATAGCCAGATGGAGATCTAAATTCGAATTTTCTAGATCGAAATTCAGATCTATTTGGTATGAGGCGCAGCTACTTTCCCGGTCAGTAAACTTTGTGAGGTTAAGAGCTCATGATCCAAACTCTTTCTCGATGCCAGAACAAAGTCGTTCTATCGGTTATCTTGCCTCAATTTAGACAAAGTCTAGACTTTCCTGAAGTACATAATCTAGGTTCTAGATGTACGCTAAATCTACATCCATGTCAATAGAGGCTTAATGATTTTGAGAGCATCATTTTACAGTACATAAAGCTTTTCTGAACCCACTCACATATCTATTTCAGAAAATATTGACAGTTTCGGAGAAGCACTGAAAACAATTCTCGCCAAAACTTGTCGCTTTGCAATTTTTTTTTTCGAAGCGCTAAAACAGTCAGATAATTTTATAAGATAAGAATCAATTTATATTTCCTTTATAAAAACTAATTTAATTTATCATGATTGTAAATTTAAACGAGTCGATGCGCAATGCACCTGAATTTTCGTCACTGAAGCAAGAATTGATTGTCTTCGAACAAGCGTTTAAACGATCTTAGAGTAGATTTGAAAAATATAGAGTTGGCTCATTTCTCATTTGCTGTGCCATTCCTGTTGGTTCTCGTGCTTCTGTTACTGTGATGGTCTAGACCCACTGGTGTCAATAATTTCTCTTGGTGGTGGTCACGCTTCATTTACAGAGGTGACATCAAGACCCCGTTGTGTCCATTATTTCCATCAGTTTTCGCGTTTCTGTTTACAGAGGTCACATCAAAACCCCATCAAGTCTGTAATTTCTGTCGGTGGTCGCGTTTCTGTTTTGAGATTTGACATCAAGATCTCTTTGTGTCCATAGTATCTCTTGGTTGCCATGTTTCTGTTTACAGTGGTGACATCGAGACCCCGGTGTGACGAACGTCCTAACGGCACAGGTTCTTGCTAACTGTCCGTCCACTGCGCATGCCTCTCCCAAAACGAAGTAAATAACATAATGTACTCCTGGTTTTATTATCTTAGATACAATTACACAACAACAACAACTATTTCTGCCAAATGAAAAATTGTCGCAAGATTTGAAATCATCCTGTTCAAATTTGATCGTAATGGGTAGATTTCCCACACGAAAAAGTAAACCGGAAGCCATCCCTGATCAGTCCTGGTATGGCAGTCCAGACGGAGACATTCGGGATTCGCTCTCGACCCTCGGCTTTCCTGATCCCGGTCTGCACAATCACCCCGCCAACGAGGTACACGACGACCACCACGAGGGCAACGATGAGGAGGATGGAACCGACGGACAAGCCTCCGCCAGCGGAACCACCACCAGTCGGGCCCGGCGCGGGGCCAGCCTTGGGGCAGCAGCTGTCTCCAGTGAGACTCATGTCGTAGATCCCTGGCGTGACCGGATCCTCGCGGTCAAACGTGAACACGTCCACTGAGTTCTCCTTACAGACACACGTGATCAGCGAGTGCCGCAGCCCGTCGCCAGCATCCAGGTGGAACATGGCGTTCCCACTTGTGACTGTGGTCGTGACAGTCTGAAAAGATCCGCAGTCGTAGTGCTCGGAGGATGAAATCTCCTGCACGGAGCTCGCGGTGACGGTACCCTTGGTGATATCCTTGCACGGGCTCCAGTAGTACGTGTACGTGGTTTTCGGATCCTGGCTACTGAACGGGCTGTCTGTGTATTTCTGTAGGCTGATCACACCCTTGTCTGTCTTACACCCGCACAAGCTAGCATCATAGGTACACTGGGTTATCGCTTGGCTGCAGGTTGACACGGCCAGCAAAACACCCAGGCTCAGAAGTGTCGGCGCTAAGGGCATCATGGCTGCTTCCCCGCTCCGCAGTTTGATCTGCCAGAAAATAGATTGGGGAGGGAACAGTCACGTTTTGTTAAGATACTGAGGATGTTTATCTCTCCACCTCTACCCCCCACCAAAAGAAAAAAAAACAACTCTGAATCTGCGAAGATATGTAGAGAAATCTATGTAAATATAAAGGTTTCGCCACATTTTGTAAAGGGGAGAAGTAAAAATATGAAAAGGAAGGTTCATTACATAAGGTTCATGGTATCTTTAGCAACAGCATAGTTAGTACACCTGACTTATAATGGCAAAATGGAAGATGAATAACTCCAATGAGAGAGAGAGAGAGAGAGAGAGAGAGAGAGAGAGAGAGAGAGAGAGAGAGAGAGAGAGAGAGAGAGAGAGAAAGAGTGGGAGACAGAGAAAGAGAATGGCACAGGTTGACATACACAGAGAGAGCGAAAAAATGAGAAAAAAAGGGAGAGAGGGAGAGAGAGAGGGAGAGAGAGAGAGAGAGAGAGAGAGAGAGAGAGAGAGAGAGAGAGAGAGAGAGAGAGAGAGAGAGAGAGTGGGAGACAGAGAAAGAGAATGGCACAGGTTGACATACACAGAGAGAGCGAAAGAATGAGAAAAAAAGGGAGAGAGAGAGAGAGAGAGAGAGAGAGAGAGAGAGAGAGAGAGAGAGAGAGAGAGAGAGAGAGAGAGAGAGAGAGAGAGAGAGAGAGAGAGAGCAAAGAAAGAGCGGGAGACAAAGAGAGAGAATGACACAAGCTTACATACAGTGACAGCGAAAGAGAGACCGATCAACCAACCAACAAACCAACTTGACCAACCAACAAATCGACCGACTAACCAACCGACCAGCCAACCAGCCGAGCGATCAACTAAACGAAAGATCAACCAAACAACCAACCGAGCGATCAACCAACCAACCAACCAATCAATCAACCGACCGACCATCTCACCGACCAAAACCTATAAATCAACCGACCGACCATCTCACCGACCAAAACCTATAAATCAACCAATCAATCACATATTAACCAACCAATCCACCAACGAGTCAATCAATTAATGAACCAAAGGAAGAAAAACGCCACTAAAATATCAGGGTCAAAAGTAGTAGCTCATCTCTACTTGCATGAGAGTCGCACACAGAAAAACTCTTAATCTCTCGGCTGACGCCAAAAGCCCGCACTATGGGCTGGCTGGAAATGAGCGAGTATTAAGAGATCGATTATTTATATTTGGCATTAGCGATAACGTCGATACTTTCTGAAGAGCGAGTAAATTGTACATGGTTAGGGAGGACCCAGATGACTTGATCGTTGTAATCACCTTTATTTGGTATCGATTTGATAATACCTCGAAAAATATTATATTTTATAACCCAAATCATTTTCCACCACGTTCGCAAGTCTAGGACAGTTCTGCGGTAATACCGTATTTGAAAAAAAAGAAGTATCGCCATTAGTAATCGGAATAGAAATCAGGCCATCTCTCCTAGATCTACTCGGTCCTCTCGATATAACAAAGATCGGCCCTAATAGAGTTTTAAGATCAAGTGGTAATAATAAACTAGCTGTACCACGATCTCATTCAACGCTAGGCGATAGGGCTTTTCCAATTTACTCTCCCATTAAATGGAATGGCTTCCCGGCATCTTTAAAACTATCTTTTACACACGACAATTTTAAACGACATTTAAAGACTTTCCTTTTTAAACAAGCCTTTGTGTGACCTCTTTCATATTTTAGGGTCTTATTGATGTCAAATTATATATCTACTGTTTTTATTGTGAAAAATCTGTACGCGCCTAGAGCATTTTATTTAAGGTGATATACGGCGCTTTATAAATGGTTATTATTAATTATTATTACTATTATTATTATTATTATTATTATTATTATTATTATTATTATTATTATTATTATTATTATTATTATTATTACATGTTTCTGATTCTTCGATCTGAGATCGAAGGGAAGACTGAAACTGTCTCGTCGTATCATCGTAGGGGATATTATGATTATATGAAGATTCTATATTATGATTATATGAAGATTCTATATTATGATTATATGAAGATTCTATATTATGATTATATGAAGATTCTATATTATGATTATATGAAGATTCTCACCCACAGGTCAGGACGGGAACACTCGAGCGGTGACAGCTTCACAGCACGACTTCGTGTTTCTTTTACGATTCTTATAAAATGCCATTAAATTTTGAGATTTTTGTCGAATAATTTAAGTTTACTACTATTAGTAATAATGATGATGATGATGATGATGATGATGATAATAATAATAATAATAATAATAATAATAATAATAATAATAATAATAATAATAATAGTATTATTAATAATAATAATAATAATAATAATAATAATAATAATAATAATAATAATAATAATAATAATAATAATAATAATAATAATAATAATAATAATAATAATAATAATAATATTATTATTAATAATAATGATAATAATAATAATAATAATAATAATAATAATAATAATAATAATAATAATAATAATAATAATAATAATAATAATAATAATAATAATAATAACAATAATAATAATAATAATAATAACAAGAACAACAATAATTACTAACATCTTTTCAATCTGAAAACCCTAGTTTTAAAAATGTTTGACCTAACCCAATGAATAAAGAGTAAAATTGAGAAAGAGATTTTGGTCTTACTTAGGCTAGAGTTTTGGTTTGGGGAAAAGCATCAAAACTTTACGCACTGATCCTTATCACAAGCTTAAGGTTTGATCTGCATCATGAACAAAATAATATCAAACGACTTTTTCACGAAGACTATGTTTGTGAACACCTGTTTCTATCTTGTTCATGATAGCTAGGCTTTTCAATAGTATAACGAACAAGAAGAAAGCAATTACATCTATGAGGCACAGCATATAATTCTGAAGAAACAAATATAAGTTTCTGGGAAGTGTTGATATATCTGTTATACTAGCCGTGTATATATAACTTTCATAACCAGAGTAGACTTCATATGGTGTGACCGCAAAGTCACTAGTGGTAGCGCAGTGGGTGTCCTCTCTGTGGCATTATTCGTTTCGTTTCATAAATCTTGTACACAAATTTCCAAAACTCACAACCCTGGTATCAGTACGGACATAACACATAACATAAATATGAAATACAAAAGGGCATACAGCATACACAAAATCGATGCCCTAAAAGTCTAAGTTTCTTACACGAACGTAAATTTTAAACAAGAGAAAGAAAGATTAAAGAGAACTCTGAAACTTACTTTTAAATCGAATACACTTAGCACGCTTGGAAGGGACTAAAAAAGCAACAACTGGTTGAAACTATGAATACAGCAGACCTAGCGAACATATGCGCATGACACAATAAAACTAGTTTTCTTTTATCAACCTTGTGACAACCCTCGAAACATGATAAGAGCCAAGCGTGCTGAAGAAGGCCTCTCGGTGTGATATGAACAATAAAAAAGATAGCCCGCTAAGATTAGTCTAATTTTTTTTCTTTGATATACTAAAGCCTAGGTATCTTGTTCTCGAAACCTTTATCTAGAAAAAAAGTTTAAAACATTTAAAGTCCCATAAACTTAAATATCTCTCTAAATCTCTTTGTCTTTCTCTTTTTCTCAGTCTGTCTGTATATTTGTTTGTCTGTCTGTCTCTTTCCTGCTGTCTCTGTCTGTCTGTATGTCTCTCTTCAAAAGCTAATGGGCACAGGACAAAAAAAAAAAAAAAACAACAAAAAAAACAAAAACAAAACAAAACAAAACGAAAAAAGCCCCAACAACAACAACAACAACAACCAAAAAATAAACGACCAAACAAACAAACAAACAACAACAACAACAACAACAACCAAAAAATAAACGACCAAACAAACAAACAAACAACAACAACAACAACAGCAACAACAACAACAACAACAACAACAACAACAACAACAACAACAGCAACAACAACAACAACAACAACAACAACAACTTAAACTACAACAAACACAAAAAAAACAAAACAAAAAAACAAACAATACAACTTATTAACAATTTGACCTAAAAATATTAATTTTTGATAAGGCTTTCTCAGAAATAATAAAAAAAAAAGATCTCGTTTCTCTCTCT
>JAWDGP010006010.1:0-7500 GCA_033675545.1 Elysia crispata
TCCAGACTGATATTTACCGGTAGCAATACGTAACAATGTCGCGTTCAGTTACGTATTGCTAAAAAATGTGATGAGTGTGGAGTCTCACTTTGTCAGCTCGGCTTTGTCTCACATTGAGAGATTCTCTGTCTCAGAAATGAACTGAGATCCAAAATATGATAGGCGGAATGTATCGAGACACCAGTTTTTATCCGGTTTGTAAGACCATGAACATCGGAACCTAACGATCATTAGTTTTATCCGGTTTGTAAGACCATGAACATCGGAACGTAACGATACATTAGTTTTATCCGGTTTGTAAGACCATGAACATCGGAACGTAATGGATACATTAGTTTTATCCAGTTGTTAGAACCTACACTGATCATCGGAACGTAACGAGTAGGATTAGTTTTCATCCGGTTTGTAAGACCATGAACATCGGAAATCGTACCGATAACATTATTGGTTTTATCCGGTTTGTAAGACCATGATCATCGGAACGTAAACGATACATTAGTTTTATCCGGTTTGTAAGACCATGAACATCGGAACGTAACGATACATTAGTTTTATCCTGTTTGTAAGACCATGAACATCGGAACGTAACGATGCGCCAGTTTTATCTAGTTTGTGAGTCCATGAACATCGGAATGTACCGATACACCAGTTTTATCCAGTTTGTGAGTCCTGAACATTGGAAGGTATCGATACACCAGTTTTATCCGGTTTGTGAGACCATGAACATCGGAATGTATCGATATAACAGGTTTATCCAGTTTGTAGACCATGAACATCGGAATGTATCGATACACCAGTTTCATCCAATTTGAAGAACCATGAACATCGGAATGTATCGATACACCAGTTTTATCGAATTGGTGAGACCGTGAACATCGGGGTGTATCGATATACCAGGTTTATCCAGTTTGTAGACCATGAAGATCTTTTCGATGTGCATCGAGAAGTTTTATCTCATCCCAGTTTCAATTATTCTCAAGTTATTATGATTGCAGCTTTCAATAGAGAATGAACATCTTCACATTACGGTGCGAATTATCTACTCTTGGTCGAATCCAGTCTAAAAATTGCTACATGTTTTTTGTCAAAATTAAAAAAAAAATGTGTATCTGTCAATTAGATTATATTACAAAACATAATAATGGTTTGGTTTTGTTTTTTTGTTTTTTTGTTGTTGTTTTGTTTTGTTTTTTTGTTTTGTTTTATATATGGACCTTAGGTAAAAGAACTTGTTTTCTCTGTTCCTCTTAATTAAAATGGTTGAATGAGAGAGAGATTGAGAGAGAGAGAGAGAGAGAGAGAGAGAGAGAGAGGGAGGGAGAAAGAGACTGAGAGAGCGAGAGGGAGAGAGACAGAGACAGACAGACAGAGGGAGAGAGAGACAGAGAGAGAGAGAGGGAGGGAGATAGAGAGAGAGAAAGAGAGAGAGTGTGAGAGACAGAGAGAAGAGAGTGAGAGAGATAGAGAGAGAGGGGAGAGAGAGAGAGAGAGAGAGAGAGAGAGAGAGAGAGAGAGAGAGAGAGAAACACTACTAACGCCCAATACAATGAATAATCTATCATTTGGAAGGGGAGATCACCTCCCTGGCATCTCTTCACACGCCATGTCACGCGTAAGCCAAACTTCACTCCCCTTGACCTTTCTCTCTACTGTCTGCTTTTACTAAAACATAGACATTGATCGTTAAAGCCTGGATAAGTCAGTAAGAAATTAGTGGTTGAGCGTCTTCTTTATTAGCAGTTATTCCACTTAAATTCAAGCAAAAGTAGCATTTGGGTAAAGCATTTGAGTTGAGATCTGGGGTATGCTTTATAGACGGTTTCAGTCACATCCTGTCAGTTTTTTAATCCCCCCCCCCCCCCCCCCCCCCCCCCCCCCCCCCCCCCCCCCCCCCCCCCCCCCCCCCCCCCCATTTTCGGGCCTTTTGGCATATCTCTATGCTGACCATTCTCGCCCATTAGAGAGAAAGAGGTGGGGGAGAGAGAGACATAGGGAGAGAGACAGACCGAGAAAAGAATGTTAAAGGAAACGATTAACAGATAAAGAAGAAATGTGATTGCCTGCAAGAGAAAAGCGGAGAGAGACAGAGAGAGACACAGAGAGAGAGAGAGAGAGAGAGAGAGAGAGAGAGAGAGAGAGAGAGAGAGAGAGAGAGAGAGTGGTGATGGTGTGTGTGTGGGGGGGGGGGGTCTGGATTGAAGGAACAGAGAGTTTGATTGGACAGGGAGGACAAGAAGAAATGAAACCCTGGAGACCAAACAACAACACCGCAGGTAGGGTTCGTGTGATAGGTTCCAAGTTTTGTGGACCCTCACAGTCAGCCCAGCTGCCAGAGATTCCAGTCTCACTGCACGGTGAGGAGGCAGTTCACGTCACGCAGGTGATTCTTCCCACCTAATGCTCACAGACGCCGCAAACGTGGATGTAATCGTGTGTTGGATGCCACGTGGCTGGCACTCCCGAAAACAACAACGTTCTACTTGACAATGTGGAGTAAATTTCTTAACGATGGAGCTGCGTGTTCTTTTTTAATAAGATGTGTACACGATATTCTATACACGGGTCTTTACCGTTCAACCAGGCATTGTCATAGTGATTGTGTTTTTCTGCCGGAGAATCTTCCCCGGAGAAAAGTTATGGGATGATTTCATTTGTCCGGAAACATGTTTATCTTTTAATCGCAAACATAAACTCTATATATTCTCATTTTTCTACAGTTTGGTCCGACACAGGTTTTTTTACAAGATCGCCATGGCTAGCTAACGCTCTCACATCAAAATTGTAGTTAACATCTTTTTCACTTCTTGTAGTAGTAGTAGTAGTAGTAGTAGTAGTAGTAGTAGTAGTAGTATTAGTAGTAGTAGTAGTATTAGTAGTAGTATTAGTAGTAGTAGTATTAGTAGTAGTAGTAGCAGTAGCAGTATAATTAATAATCATAATAATAATGTTGTTGTTGTTGTTGTTATTATGATAATAATAATAATAATAATAATAATAATAATAATAATATCAAGTGTTTGGGTGGAAGAGATTGTCACATTAGTACATATATATATACAACATGTACTGTGTAGATTGGATGGAGCGCCGCCACAGGACAGTTTTGTCTCGAGAATAATCGGTTTCCGGCAAACCTCACTCAGGCGCAGTCTGGTGAATATTACTAGAAACATTACACTCGATGGATAGATTGAACCAAACTAGACAAGATTGACTCAATTTAACGTCAAGAAATGTTAACTTCACAACAGCAGTAACTGCCTATAATAACAGATCCCACAATATACAATGGCTCGTGGCAAGTGTTCAATCTTGTAAAGAAGACTGGGCTACTTTGCTTGTGTAACAAATAAACGAATGTGGTGTCTTCACATTTTATGTGTGCGTGAAGATTTTTAAATTGTTTCATAAGAAGTCCATCTCATCTTTCAACACCAGGGCATTTTGTGTGAAGTCCTGCTCGGATAGACAGACGAGACTATAATATTAATCAATTAATTACAGCCGCAGAAGCTGAGACTGCCTCAGAGCCAAAATGTTGGAGAGTCAGATAGACGG
Organism: Elysia crispata; assembly: GCA_033675545.1. Classification (NCBI taxonomy): domain Eukaryota; kingdom Metazoa; phylum Mollusca; class Gastropoda; family Plakobranchidae; genus Elysia; species Elysia crispata. The sequence goes on from JAWDGP010006010.1 coordinate 3,559, forward strand.
CCCTGTTTACTTTGTCAACAAAGATGGCGAGGAGGCGAGTGCTGGATCTGGCATGAGCATGTTTGATACAAGCAGGAACAGGAAGGTATCAAGCAACAGCAGGATTGATGTCAGGTCCCACAAACCTGACCGGGAAGACGGGGTGAGAGATAGCGAGTGGTTTAGTCACCGATGCAGGATCTAGCATAGGGAAGATAGGATGAGGAACAGCGAGTGGTTTAGTCAGAAGTTCAGGATCTAGCATAGGGAAGATAGGATGAGGAACAGCGAGTGGTTTAGTCAGAAGTTCAGGATCTAGCATAGGGAAGATAGGATGAGGAACAGCGAGTGGTTTAGTCAGAAGTTCAGGATCTAGCATAGGGAAGATAGGATGAGGAACTGCGAGTGGTTTAGTCACCAGTAGATTCTGAAAGGAAATGTGGATTGAGAGACAGGGAGTAGTTTGCTCACCAGAACAGAATCTGGTAGGGTAGATAGGATGATAAACAGCGATTTAAAGGGTCTTGTAGGGTAGATAGGATGAGAGACAGCGAGTGGTTTGGTCACCGGTAAAGATTCTGACAGGAAAGATAAGATGATAGAAAGAGGGTTGTTTGATCAGTAATTAAGAGTCTGAAAGGGAAGATTTGGTGAGAGACAGTGGATGGTTTGGTCACCAAGAAAGGGTCTGAGAAGGAAGATTTGGTAAGAGATAATGGATGATTTGATCAGCAATAAAGAGTCTGAGAAACAAGATGGGGTAAGAGACAGAGAGTGGTTTGGTCTGCAATAAAGAGTCTGAGAGTCAAGATGTAGAAAGAGACAGAGCGCGCTTTGGTCACAAGTAGAGGAATATTGACAAAAAAAGATAGGGTAAGATACAGAGCGGTTTGGTCACTACTAAAGGAATATTGACAGGAAAGATGAGGTAAGAGACATAGGGCGGTTTGGTCACAAGTAGAGGAGTATTGACAGGAAAGATGAGGTACGTGACATAGGGCGTTTTGGTCACTGGTAGAGGAGTATTGACAGCAAAGATGAGATAAGAGACATAGGGCGGTTTGGTCACAAGTAGAGGAGTATTGACAGCAAAGATGAGGTAAGAGACATAGGGCCGTTTGGTCACAAGTAGAGGAGTATTGACAGGAAAGATGAGATAAGAGACATAGGGCGGTTTGGTCACAAGTAGAGGAGTATTGACAGCAAAGATGCGGTAAGAGACATAGAGCGGTTTGATCACTACTAAAGGAATATTGACAGGAAAGATGAGGTAAGAGACATAGGGCGGTTTGGTCACAAGTAGAGGAGTATTGACAGCAAAGATGAGGTAAGAGACATAGGGCAGTTTGGTCACAAGTAGAGGAGTATTGACAGGACAGATGAGGTAAGAGACATAGGGCGGTTTGGTCACAAGTAGAGGAGTATTGACAGGAAAGATGAGGTAAGAGACATAGGGCGGTTTGGTCACAAGTAGAGGAGTATTGACAGGAAAGATGAGGTAAGAGACATAGGGCGGTTTGATCACTACTAAAGGAATATTGACAGGAAAGATGAGGTAAGAGACATAGGGCGGTTTGGTCACAAGTAGAGGAGTATTGACAGGAAAGATGAGGTAAGAGACATAGGGCGGTTTGGTCACTACTAAAGGAATATTGACAGGAAAGGAGGTAAGACAGCGGTTGGTCTGGTCCAAGAACATGATCTCAACGGACTCTCCAAGTTTTACACTGTGATGATTTGTCTTTGATATAATCCGTGCACTACTGTGTGTTCCCAGTCTTCTCTAGGCGTGTTTAAACTTAGCTACCGTCAAGCATTGACATGTCGAACTAAAGAGGTGAGACATCAGTCTCATCCATCGCTGTCTTCAAGTCGCTGAATCATACAGCCTGTAAGAGAGAGGGAAGGAACTCCATATCTCCGAGTGAATAAACAGTTTGGTCGAGTTCATTTCAATTCCAAAGTTCTTCACAATCGGAATCGGTGTGTAACCTTACCGTTAATAAATAGAAAATATTAAAAAAAAATGATTTTGCTCAAAATATAGAGGGAAATGGATGTCTTATGACATAATTGGCTGTTACTACTTTAGTATCGTAGTTATTATCTCTGATTAAAAAAATACAAGAATTATGTTGTTCATTGTAAAAAAAATTATTTGGGTATATTATGGGTTTTTCTTTCCTTTTTGGTAAATTTTAACTTGAATGTAATAACCGACGAGAGGATCTTCAAGAATTAGGTTTGCTCAAGTCTTGATGCAATGAGCTTTTATCATGTAAGATTGAGTTTACTGCATGTTAGCAGTCACCGACGAGAGGGTCTTCAAGAATTAGGTTTGCTCAAGTCTTGATGCAATGAGCTTTTATCATGTAAGGTTGAGTTTACTGCATGAGAGCAATCACCGACGAGAGGATCTTCAAGAATTAGGTTTGCTCAAGTCTTGATGCAATGAGCTTTTATCATGTAAGGTTGAGTTTACTGCATGTGAGCAGTCACCGACGAGAGGGTCTTCAAGAATTAGGTTTGCTCAAGTCTTGATGCAATGAGCTTTTATCATGTAAAGGTTGAGTTTACTGCATGTGAGCAGTCACCGACGAGAGGGTCTTCAAGAATTAGGTTTGCTCAAGTCTTGATGCAATGAGCTTTTATCATGTAAGGTTGAGTTTACTGCATGTGAGCAGTCACCGACGAGGGTGGAAGGAGAAACTTTTATCATGTAAGGTTGAGTTTACTGCATGTGAGCAGTCACCGACGAGGGAGGAAGTAGAAACTTATTTGAGCTTTCAATAATTTAATTTATGACAATTGACCCCGTCAGCTTCAGTCAGTTACGCGGTATCGGTCTAAAACCTATCACATTCTATTTGGAATGTAAAGTGCATTGTTAAATTTTATTTCGAATCCAAAGATGTTCAAAGGTAGTTTTAGAATGTATATTGATTCAAAGGAAAGGCTCCCAAAGCAAAGGTGTAATAGATGTCATTTAATCAAATGCTAACTATATGCTTCGATTATGAGGAATTATGGTATAAAAGTGCCATAAAACTAATTCTCGAACTTAATTTATAATTTTATAAAAATTGAGAAGTAAATGGCGAATGCTGCGATCTGCAGAAAGAGTGAAAGAGTTTGTGTTATTATGTTATTATGTTATAATGTTTTACATGATGAGTTCAGCTTTGGTTACGGTTTTTTGTTTTTTGGAGTACCATGAAATAGCACCAGTAATGAGGAATTTCCAATGCCATGAAAATTCTGGTGATTCAAAAAGATAAACCAAAATTTAAAAAAAAAATTACCTATGAAGAAATGTTTACACTGCGGCGATCTTCCAAACGTCTCTGATTATTGAATGAACATCATGAGCTCCTGCTTAGCGGCATGACATTTTTTCAAATCGAATTCTCTATTGACAGTTGACACAGTCTAGCATTGTGACCTTTCATGACCTTATTTACATTTGATCAGGTGCAGGTGTGGAAAGAAAATACATTCCGGCTGGGTCCCCACAGTCGCTTCCAGACGAGGCTGGCCAGAAACATCGTCGAGCAAGTCGTGCAGGATCTGATCAGCACAGGTCAGAGAAGAACCTTTAACTTTCGCCTTCACTCAGATCACACATTCCACAGTAACTAGGTCTGAAGAATAATAATACAAAACAAAACGTGAACTATTAAATTCAGAAATGAAATAAATAGAAAATATTTTTCAAAGACTCAAATGTCAGGAATGGTATGATAAATGAGTACCTCGTGAAACTAAGTTTCAATCTGACATGATCTGGCAGACGACTAGAGCACCTTTAAGAAGAGGATTGCTGCAGACCTCACAGACTCAGGCTTTTTTCCCATTCTAGACCTAAAAACACATGCAAAATTGTTTTACCTTTTTCATGAACGTTCAAACCAAGAGAAATGTAGATTGAGTGAAAGATCGCAAATCATCGGGTATGGGATGATC
>JAWDGP010006011.1:0-10000 GCA_033675545.1 Elysia crispata
TTTCTTCTCTCTTTCTCTCTCTTTCACTCTTTCTTTCTCTCTCACTTTCTCTCTCTTTTTCTATTTCTTTCTCTCTCACTTTCTCTCTCTTTCATTATCTCTTTTTCTCTCTCTCGCTCTCTCTCTCTCTTTGCTTTCTATTTCTTTTTTAATCGCTCGGGCTCTCTTCCTCTCTCGCTATCCCTTTTTCTATCCCTTGCTCTCTCCTTCTTATTCTTTCTCCCTGTATTTAACAGTGTATTGACTAAAATCTACATTAACCTAACCGGACGTTTTTAATCAGTTTGAAAGCTGTTACTCTAAGGTAATTGTAAATAAATCATTAAATAAACGGGTGGAGATAAGACATAATTGTTCTCCTCAAAATTACATATATATTGAAACTCGATTTGCTTCTTCCAGAGGCTTTAATATAATTGCGGGTTATTTATTATCTGTTGAGGCGTAGGCAAGTCGCGTCGACATAAACCAATAACTAATTTGATCCTTCTTGAAAGTTTGCATTAACTGGTTTCTCTCGATCAATTACGTGCTCTATAGGTGAATGCTCGATAGAGTGGTCTCTTGTATTCTTCTGCATTGTGTTGCTTTAATATTCTAAAGACTGAGACAAGAAGAAAGAGAAGGTACGGCAAACGGCCAGTTTCCCCCAAAATTGAAGGAAATTCATGCGTAATTGCATCATTACAAAGAAAAGGGAAATAACTGGGCTTTCATTTGCTGTTTCAATTAATTTCTTCGTAGAATATTGGAAAGGGAGAAAAAGTGGCGCATGATAATATTGGTATGAAAAATAGAACACGTTGACCTAACGTTTCTTTGAATCAATAGGAGGAGAATGCCATACGTTTAAATGCCAATTATTATCTTATTTCATGTGACATCTGCATGGGATTGGATAACTTGGATTTAAGCTCTTAATTTATCATTGGTTCTTGTAAGGCCCTTACGAAAAGCAAAGAAAAAGAATAGGAATAAGATGGCTTAAAACGTGTGCCTGGGTGTAGGTGGGTGGAAGAGTGGTTTTGTTGTTGTTTTTTTACTTTAATGTTTAATACTTTTTCTTTTGTTAGATGATATTCATCTAAATCTTTTTATTTTGAGCATTAATTAAGGATTAAGAAGTCTGCCCTTGTCATCTTCAGATTACTGTATGCTCTTGAGTGCAGTACAGCAACAAACAACGCCTTCCTTCTTATTTTCATAATGTTAGCGCCATCAGTAAGTATTGCGCATGTTTAAACAAAATTAACTTCGTCATATTGAAGAGCTAATGACTATTATCTTGAGTGGTTGCTGATTAATGCTATAGTGTTGTTCTTTTCTTGCTGTATCATGATTGTCATAGCGTCAACATGAAGAAAGAAAAGAAAAATTTAAAAAAAATGTCGGCAAGCCACTCCTTATCTTGTTTTTCAACCTATTTAGTGTTTACATCCGAACATTTTATCTTAGACAAGAGGGAAAATATCATCTATACAATTCATCAAAGAAAAATTAGAAGATAATTATGTTCTTCTTGACAGAAACGGTTTATTTCTCTGCTGCCCGCAATATTGTTTCGAAGTCAAGATTATATCACCATCTTCAGTCTCCATCTCCAATGACCTGTAGTCAGTACATGTGACGACCGTGTCCTGTACTGACACACGACTGCTCGGTCACCTCCAATGACCTGTGGTCAGTACATGTAACGACCGTGTTCTGTACTGAGACACGACTGCTCGGTCACCTCCAATGACCTGTGGTCAGTACATGTAACGACCGTGTCCTGTACTGACACACGACTGCTCGGTCACCTCCAATGACCTGTGGTCAGTACATGTAACGACCGTGTCCTGTACTGACACAAGACTGCTCGGTCACCTCCAATGACCTGTGGTCAGTACATGTAACGACCGTGTTCTGTACTGACACACGACTGCTCGGTCACCTCCAATGACCTGTGGTCAGTACATGTGACGACCGTGTTCTGTACTGACACACGACTGCTCGGTCACCTCCAATGACCTGTGGTCAGTACATGTAACGACCGTGTTCTGTACTGACACACGACTGCTCGGTCACCTCCAATGACCTGTGGTCAGTACATGTGACGACCGTGTTCTGTACTGACACAAGACTGCTCGGTCACCTCCACGACTGTCTGCAACACCTCGTACCAGCCGCTCCTGGTGAAGACAAAAATCATTTGACTGTCTGCAACAGCTCGTACCAGTATCTCCTGGTGAAGACAAGAATCATTTGACAAGTGTGTAGATCAACAAGGCTATGTGTCCTACCGGGACTACATATACCAAAAAAAGATAAATCAAAAGACGAGTTGAATAAAGAAAATTATTCTAGCTAAAACAAGTAACATTGAGCTATGATGCATGTCATCGGGCTAATCAAACAATTACTGATTATATTTATCAACTGGGCACTGGTAAATACGGCTTTTTACTGATCTCCTAAGCTAATTTACTTTCCATGCGTCTCATACGTTTTTTATTTATTTATTTTTTTTTTTTACACGTTTTCTGAAAATGAAGAGATTTTACAAAGTTGCAGTTAAAATTTCGAAGCTAATCAGTGATGCGACTTTCCTTGAAAGTCTATGACGAGAAACGAAATTAATCTACTTTACATGTGACATATTCCATTTTATTTTCAAACATAATGCTAATACTTTAAGTAATTTTAACTCACCGAAACTCCTTTTTTACTGTGAGGAAACAGACAACAAAATAGTTCCAATAAAATCTCGTCATTAGACCTGCATGGCTGGACAATATTTTCTGTGGGCAGTACATGACCACCTCGGACGTGAAAATCTCAAGCTTCAAACTTGTGACGACACATTATCACCCGACTATACAGGGATCAGTGCCAAGTAAAAGCATAACTGTCTGTTTTACTGTTTCAATGATATGCGGGGAAGAAGCTGATAGGTGCATGACATGCCACTGCTAAATGGCAAGAAGACGTCTTAGCGCATCTCCACAATAGAGAAATAAAATCTAGTGGGTTGTGAATGACCAAGACAAAGTAGAACAAACGATACCTCAGCGCCCAATCTCTGTACTAACATCCCTTACTCTACGGCGTCAAGCCTGGGCCCACGAAAACAATAAACAAGGTTAAGGCATAAAATCATAGGCTTAACATTCTCTGAGAGATGCATACAGAGACGACCTAAAGAGATTTTCATATCAAGGAGGACGCCACAAGAACATGATAATTAGCACGTAACGTTAACCCAACGCTAACCCAACACTAACCCATCGTTAACCCAACGTTAACCCAACGCTAACCCAACGTTAACCCAACGCTAACCCAACGCTAACCCAACGCTAACCCAACGTTAACCCAACGCTAATCCAACGTTAACCCAACGCTAACCCAACGTTAACCCAACGCTAACCCAACGTTAACCCAACGTTAACCCAACGCTAACCCAACGTTAACCCAACGTTAACCCAACGCTAACCCAACGTTAACTCAACGTTAACCCAACGCTAACCCAACGCTAACCCAACGCTAACCCAACGTTAACCCAACGCTAACCCAACGTTAACCCAACGCTAACCCAACGTTAACCCAACGCTAACCCAACGTTAACCCAACGCTAACCCAACGCTAGCCCAGCGCTAACTCGCCCCAGATGGTGCCAATCTCTTGTAGTTCCAGTCACTCACATGTAAGATCACGTGACCTTCCTTGTTCAGGCATTAAACCGTCGACTTTCGTTCAGATCCACACACTCACACACATACTCGTACACACACTCACACACTATTTTATTGTCCTCACCCCATTCCCCAAATCGCACACCGCGAGCCAAATTCTAGAACCTTCACAAATCAGACAACATTAAAGAACGAAATTTCATTAAAAAAAAAGAGCAATAGAAAGAAAAGGGAAAACACAAAAGAACACTTCATAGCATAAAGCAGGAGTGCAAAAAATTGATGCTAAATTGTGAATTTCACGTCAGATTTTCCATCCCCTTTTATAAAGAAAAGCCGATTTTCTTACTACTAAAAATATTAATATTACAGGACCTACAGCCGGGTTATCAGTAATGTTATCTCAAATTAGATGACTGGAAGTAAACTAGGTCGACAAGGGACTTAATGAGACCGATCTGTCTGCCCAAACTCTTCGTCTAAAACTCACCGGGTCAGTTCGACCCTGGACCTACCGAATGGAAAATTAATTGAAACCCTTTAACCGGCTCGCATGCTTTATCTCGTGTCAATGATTTTGTTTTCTAAAACTTAAAATATCTATAGCCATCGGGCCCGATGTCACGCAGTTTCCATGCACTTCTGGTGTGTTTCTTTCCTGTTTTGTACTCTGTGCGTTTGTTATTCGTCTAGATATCATTTGAATGATGAATCATCACTAAAAAATTGTATAGGCCTATTGTCTATTTATCATTCGTGCATTACTGATTCCTTTGCTTTTATTAATTTATTGAATTCACGATTTTTACTCCAGGAACAATCAATGTATTGTTGACTGCCAATTGACTTTAAATTTCATTTAGTATAACAACGCCATTCCAATACTTTAATCTCTTTTTATATTTCTAGGGATATTTTTCGGTTTCTGAAAACAACTCTTATGTCACTATTTTTTTCACCTTTTCATGATTTTTTTTAATAAGTTACTCTGAAGTTGCCATTTAGGAAATATTATTTTATCTTTGCGTTGTAGTTTTCATCTGGGTTGTTACTATTGTTGCACTTGGGTGAAGCTATTAAGTGTTACGGATCCCCATTAGGGTCTACTGTAACATCTGAGGATAACATCTTCCTCGTCGTTGTTTCCATAATGTAAAACTAATCTGTCAGTGAAGAGTATAGTGGCTTTGAGCCAAGTCCCTAAGGAAAAGTTTGTAATGGAAAGCTTCACTGCATAATTTTATAAAACTATTCTTTAGCACATAATCAAAGCTCCTTCAAACATGACCTTCTACTTCTGAAATCTGAGTTTTGAAAAAAAATCATAAATATTTAGTTCAAGGAAAATACAGCATTCTTTTCACTGAACATTTTACAAAAATATCGCCCCCCACCCCCCCTTTCCCCCCCACTCCCACCCTCTGACCTGCCCACTTAGTCTCGCAGTCATTGTACTGCATCCCGAAACTTTCCATCCACATCCCTAGTTTTGAACCGGCACTGAACCACTAGTGCTAAGCTAGAACCAGTGTTATAATAGGTAGAACTTGGATATTATCCCTCCAGACTGAACCACTAGTGCTAAGCTAGAACCAGTGTTATAATAGGTAGAACTTGGATATTATCCCTCCAGACTGAACCACTAGTGCTAAGCTAGAACCAGTGTTATAATAGGTAGAACTTGGATATTATCCCTCCAGACTGAACCACTAGTGCTAAGCTACAACCAGTGTTGTAATAGATAGAACTTGGATATTATCTCTCCAGACTGAACCACAAGTGCTAAGCTAGAACCAGTGTTATAATAGGTAGAACTTGGATATTATCCCTCCAGACTGAACCACTAGTGCTAAGCTAGAACCACTGTTATAATAGGTAGAACTTGGATATTATCTCTCCAGACTGAACTATTAGTGCTAAGCTACAACCAGTGTTATAATAGGTATAACTTGGATGTTATCCCTCCAGACTGAACCGCTAGTGCTAAGCTAGAACCAGTATGATAATATGTCCAACTTAGATATTATCCCTCCAGACTGAACTGCTAGTGCTAAGCTAGAACCAGTGTTTCAATAGGTCCAACTTGGATAGTATCCCTCAAGACTGACCACTAGTGCTAAGCTAGAACCAGTGTTATAATAGGTAGAACTTGGATATTATCCCTCCAGACTGACAACTAGTGCTAAGCTAGAACCAGTGTTATAATAGGTAGAACTTGGATATTATCCCTCCAGACTGACCAATAGTGCTAAACCAGAACCAGTGTTATAATAGGTAGAACTTGGATATTGTCCCTCCAGACTGACCACTGCTTCAAGCAAAAAAATTAATTCATTATGCTGCAGACAGTTTCTTTCGAAGCAGGATTAATTTTTCTCCACTGCATTGCTAACATATATAGACAATTTACAGTACCTTCAAAGTTTCTTTTGTCTTAAATAGTAGAAATATTATAGAAAGCTTGGCGCTAATAAGACCTTTTTAATATAGCCCGCTCACCACACAAAAAGAAAAAAAAAACAACATACACTGAAACGTTCGAAATGAGGACAAGCGAACGGTTACGAGTTTATTTATAAAAGACGGCTTGGTTCAAACCAGGAAATGAATTTCATCACTAAACGTTGCACACCGAAAACCCTTTCACATTGACCAAAATAACAGAAGAATAAACAAATTCATGAACTTATTTTTTCGCTGTCAAGACTCAGCTCAACAACTGTTGCAACGCAAAATGACTTCTCTGTTATTGATGTATTGCAAACTAAATCCCTTGCAGATTTTAGAAAAAAACTAAGATGTCACGTTATTCAATTTAATCATTACAAAAGGCACGTTGGACTTTAAACCTATATAAAAAAAAAATGCCCATCAGTAAACTCGTAAATCGATTTGACCAACAGATTGATACCTTATCGCTGCATATCGTGCGTCAGTTATTGGGACCGAAATAACACAACGTCACAGCAGAATCTAACTGCCAATAAATTGTTTCTTCTCCTCCGAGCAAATTGTAAGGCCTAGCCTTCGCATAGGTTCGTGTCAGAGGAGCCAATCCTCAAGTTATCTATCTACGTGATGTATGAGCAAATTGAGTAAAGCAATATATAAAACCTTTTACTGTTGTTTTCATTGGGCAACAGGGGGGAGGGGAGAGAGAGAGTAATGAAAAGATGTGACAAACCGATAAGTGTGTGCGTAGGAAGTCTCCTCGTCTCCCCTCCCCTCCACATAGTTTTACGCAGATTTGTAAGTTGAACTAAATAGATGGCCGAGAGGTGGCGCCGGCCTCTTCCCTGTTTAGTATTTGTCCATTTATTATTAGCTGCTGCGTTGATTTCTATTCAGAACACGTTGGTAGCATTTTACCATTTTCATTCGACACGTAAAAATACACAGGTTAAAAGAGAGAAGGAGCAGAAGAAAACTAAGAAGAAAAAAAAGATGAAGACGAATAATAATAATAATAATAATAATAATAATAATAATAATAATAATAATAATAACAACAATAATAATAATAATAATAATAATAATAATAATAATAATAATAATAATAATAATAATAATAATAATAATAATAATAATAACAAGAAGAAGAAGAAGAAGAAGAAGAAGAAGAAGAAGAAGAAGAAGAAGAAGAAGAAGAAGAAGAAGAAGAAGAAGAAGAAGAAGAAGAAGAAGAAGAAGAAGAAGAAGATAGAAAGAAAGAAAGAAAGAGAAAATGATGGTGATGGGGGTAACATACCATATTTGAACAAATGAAACCATCTCAAATCCTGAAACTTATACAACTATCTCAACCGTGTGACTCACATTAACTTGAGGCAATCTCTCCACATCTAATCACTTCATGTTCACACATCATTATACAGTGTCCTACCTTCTTCCGTGTTAAACCAAGTTAATTGCTTTAGCCTTTGTGCCCACTCACAATAAATCTTTATCTACTTCACACTTCCATCACAGTTTTACTTTCTAAGTTTGCATGATGAGCGAAGTAACATTATTGTTTTAAGATCAGCTTATCTAATTGGTTGCAACAGCTGTGTTCAAGTGGAAGTTTGAAAGATCTTAACATAGACAGACTCTTTTCAGTTTATTGCATAAAATAAAACAAAAATAACAAAATTAAAAAAAAAAAAAACCCAGCAAGACAAGGAACTTGAATATAAGGTTGAAATCTATTTTATTATGTTTTTACTGGTGATACTGAAGTAATGGACTTTAATATATTAATTCATCTAACTATAGTTTAAATATGAAGAAATCGAATTAAACACAGACGAATCTAATTTCGATGCAACTTCATTTTAAAATTATCAAAAATCAAATCTACGATTGGCAGTGCCTTTAAGTTTAGTTAATCTACAAGCAATGCTAGTCTCAGAGAAGGAAGTTTTATTTCTCATAAACTCTGCGTCCTCAGGGAAAATAAAAACTATACATTGAAGAAGGGCCTCAGATTATTTCTTCTATATGAGTATCTTCATGAGTTATATAAGGCTAGGTTAAATTAACCATGCAAACTAAAAGAAAGGATTTAAAAAAGCAATAACTGCGATGCTACCAATCTCATTAACAGAAATAATCATTGGAACAAAATTAATAAACAAGATGAAAACAGTTTCATCAACAGCGAGGACAACGACGTAAAAATAAGCAACAACAACAAGAGCAACAGTGTCATCAACATTTGCAGCAACATCAACAGCAGCAACATTCTCAAACAGAACTCTTATATAGTTTTGTGAGGTATGAATTTCTAGTATGTAGTTGCCTATTTCAAAAAAAAAAAAAAAAAAAAGACACACAATTTTTATTTTGCTACAAACTCCTAATAGCTTATTGCACACCCGAAAAATTGTGCCATGATGTCAGAAAATGCATTATCATTTGAATGCGATCGATAATTGGATTTGATTGTCAGAATCACAGCACGTAGTTGTTGCAGATCATACTAACATTTAAAGAGCAAATTACAGCAGCTGGCTGTTAAGAGCCGGTTCAGAGTAAGTATATCTCAAAATCAAACTGTCAATATCGGCATAGGTTTCTTGTAAGGGGTCATTATACTCAATGGTCAATATGGCTTAGAATTTAATGTTTGTCATCCGTGCACGATTATTCACCCTCAATTATAGCGTCCTCCTTGTGCATTCTGAAGTCACCTTTGACCTTTGAGATGGCCTAAATATATTTTAGCCTTGTGAGATCGCCTTTTGCCTAGCACCACCTTTCTCTTCACAAGTTACAATACTGAGCTTCTTTAGTTCTTCCAGATTCGCATCTTTATGAACAAGGACCGCTCAAAGAGAGTAATGTGTTAAAAAACATCACAAGGATTTCTATAACTGTCCTGGAAAACATAGGTTGTTGTTTTTTTCTTTTCTTAGAAGCCATGATTAGTTTGTTTTCTCTGTGCTACAGTAAGCTTCTCTTTATCTCTGCATTGAAACCGGTATCAGTTTAAAATATATCTGAAATAACGTGTTTTAATGAGTCCCATAATGAACTATCTTGAATGTAACCGTGTGCTATCATGTTTCTGTGTCCAAAAAAATTGCCTCTCCATTGTTCATAGAATAACATATAAAACTAGATAAATGAAACACCGAGTTTACACCCAATCCCAACAAAGCGGAGAGACTACAGCAGTGCAAACATTTGGTGCAAGCACTACCTTTTGCTTTGATATTACTGGGCAGAAGAGACTCTTACATACACAAGCATAGCTGGGCCAGTGTTTTTAACAATAAGTTCACTCTGTCTGCTGTAAAAAAAAATAACCTGCCGTAATCTAGGTGCGTCACAAAATGTCCGCCTCCTCTTCATTGATAGAGCGCAGTTGGCTGGTCTGGAGCGGATTTGAAGCAAGAGAGAGGTGAGGGCAGAGACACATAAAGGTTGGCAAGGACCAATGCAGGAGAGAGAGAGAGAGAGAGAGAGAGAGAGAGAGAGAGAGAGAGAGAGAGAGAGAGAGAGAGAGAGAGAGAGAGAGAGAGAGAGAGAGAGAGAGAGAGAGAGAGAGAGAGAGAGAGAGAGAGAGAGAGAGAGAGAGAGAGAGAGAGAGAGACCGTACGAGTTGGGCAGGCTAAATCAGCTACTTCCCAGTAGGGCCTACTTCCCACGCGTTTTTTCAGTGCAATATCGTGTCGTATTGCCCCATCATACCAGACATGTAATTATGTTTTTCAGTCGTTGTCATTGGCTCGTATAAAATCCATGCCCGCCCTCAGTGTAATAATAAATTTGGAGTTCCCCCGGATCTTTTCCTGCTGGTTGTATTTTTGGGTTTGTTTTTTTCTTCTCAACGGATGTGAGTTAGG
>JAWDGP010006011.1:12500-36117 GCA_033675545.1 Elysia crispata
CTTTGTCAAAAAATAAAATCTATGTCAAAAAGTAAAATCACCGAGGCTGACAAGTTTGTTCCGAAGATATTTCGGACAAATGCCTACTGAATACCTTCAGTCCAAAGAGCTCTAAACCAAATTTTTGAACCCCACTCGTCCTATGCGTTTAAGTTTCTGATTGTTTTCTGTTGAGAATCTCGCTATGACTATGAGTTTATACAAAATATAACAACAAGAGGGGAGTATGAAAGGTTGCTCTATAATATTATTTTTGGTTGTTAAATGTGGAGAAACAAGAAGAAGGACCAAAACAGTTTTGCAATTTAAATAATTAGGGTATCTCGTTAGTTCCCATCGCAAAGCTAACCATATTTATTTGTACATTCGAAGAATTACCCACATTAAAGGAACGTATAGAAAATCAGAAAATTGTCAAGTACATGATGAGCTTAAGCTTGCGATGGATGAAAGTCCTAAGTTTAATGTTGTAACTTTTCATTGTTTATAGCAGTGCCTGATTGTTTATTTCAATTTGCGAATTTCACTTTTTTTCCGACGTTTGATACTAGCTTTATATTTTTCATTTATGTCTCCTATACTACAAATGTTGTAACCTTTAGTAATAATACTTTAATTATTGTTATTATAATAAATTATCACTGGATATTAAATGATGCATTTTTTACATTTCTCCCATTTTTTACAGATAAGATTTACAAGATTTCACCATTAAGGCGCCGAGGAGAGATCACCACAATTTACCAAGAAGTCAAAGAAAAACGTAAAACCTAAGGGTGTGTATTGGTCTGAGTCTTAAGTTACTTGAGATACTTTAACGCCACAAAAAGGTGAATAAAAAGGTCTACGATAGCAAGAATGGGTGACGATATTGAGACCCCGCTTCTGAAGAACGAGTTGACCGAGACAGGGCACCACACTCAAACCTACAGACCACGGGTAGGCATCATCGGTACAGGGAATTATGCTCTAGCTTTGATGAAACGTCTGACAGCAGTTGCCGGATGTGACGTCATTATTGGTAGCCGGATGCCAGAGCTTCGTCGAGGAACATTTTCTGGGATCGGGGACTGTTTTTGTGGCGTGGAACTCGCTTCTATTCGGGAGTGCATTCGCGGCAGCGATATCGTGATTATTGCCATCCATCGAGAGTATTTTTCCGTCACTCTACAAGACGTCGCCGAGCTGCTTGCCGGGAAGCTTGTGGTGGACGTTTCCAACAGGGAAACTCGCAAGGTGGGACAATCCAACGCCGAATACCTGGCTTCGATACTGCCCGAGGCTTCAGTGGTCAAAGCCTTCAACTCGGTGTCCGCCTTCGCCATGGAGGACATAAGCGAGAGCGGCTCCTCGTCCGCGGTGTATGTGGCCGGCAATGATCCCGCAGCCAGACAGAAGGTGATCCACCTCGCTCACGCCATGGGCTTCAGGACTGTGAACCTCGGCCTCCTGCACTCAGCCCGCTGGATGGAGGACGACCTCCTCAGTGTGTTCTCTCTGTGGCAAATCCCAGTAGCTCTTGCGACTGGCATCTTCCTTCTTTCCTGTCTTTTCGTGGCGTATATCTACTTCATCGACCGACCCAAGCCCGCCTACAGCTGGGAACAGATCTTTATGAAGGTCTCAAACAAGCCCGTC
The DNA here is from genome assembly GCA_033675545.1 of Elysia crispata. Taxonomy (NCBI): domain Eukaryota; kingdom Metazoa; phylum Mollusca; class Gastropoda; family Plakobranchidae; genus Elysia; species Elysia crispata. The sequence goes on from JAWDGP010006011.1 coordinate 14,139, forward strand.
TGTATGACGGCGATTGCAATGATGGCACTGACCTATCTGCCAGGTAAGATCTCTCTCCACCTCCCTCTCTCTCACTCTTTCTTTTTCTTCCTCTCCCTGACTCTCCAGCTCATTGTCCCTGTCTGTCTCCCACTGTCTGTCTTTCTGTCCGTGTGTATTTCTTTCTCTTCCTCTCCCTCGTTTTCCCTCAAATTGTCAGTTTGTCTCCCACTGTCTGTCTTTCTGTCCGTGTGTATTTCTTTCTCTTCCTCTGCCTCATTCTCCCTCAAATTGTCAGTCTGTCTGTCTCCCACTGTATGTTTGTCTGTCCGCGTGCTTGTGGACGTGTATGTCTCTTTCCGAAGAATCTTTTCGATCATGTGTATTAAGCGATATGATTTCTGTAATTATTGCCAAAGGAATAAGAGAACTAAAAAGATGACTCTTCCTTGTTAATTTTTAACAGAATTCGAGACTTTTCTCCGTAACCGCGTTTACTATTCTAGCTACAAAGTACTTAAAAACTTGATAATTTTATTTACCCAGTAACCGCATTTGCTACTCTATCTAAAAAGAAGTTTAAAAAAGCTACATAAGTTGGGTTCGATCAAACGATGTGATCAATACCGGAATGGTGAAATGGGCTGTATCAAATATGCCTCTTCACCATAACAGTTATCATAACTGTTGCAGATATTAAATATCCATGATTTTTTACGTATATTTTCAGAGCTTTAGCGGTTTTTTTTTTTTTAAGGGGGGTAGGAGGGTGAGCAATTAGTGCAGAACAAACCTGTTTGTTTTTTGACCGGTTGAATAAGTGTTAAGAAAATTGTAAGATCATAAACGTTCCCCGACGTGTTATGATACTTCAAGACTTTCAGGTTATGATGACCTCTGTGAGTGTGCGAGTATGTGCGCCCGTCCATCCTGTTTTGACACTGTTCATCATAAATTACCTTTTTCTCGAGACACCCACAAGCTCAGTGTGTCTCTAAGTCGATGACTCGGCTTGTTGGGGCGTACGCGTTCAATTCCTATCAAAAACTGTAAAGCAGATTAGGCATGTCTAGTGGCTGGTGCTGATTTGCTGAAAGCCTCCCAATACTTTGTCTGTCCGGCTCTCCAGTGGCTCGCTGGGACCTTAGGGAATGTACAACAATCCTCTGAAGTCGGGCACAAGTCACACAGTGGCTCGCTGGGACCTTAGGGAATGTACAACAATCCTCTGAAGTCGGGCACAAGTCACACAGGGGGTTGCCGTGACATATACGTTCACCACACGCTCTGTGGCTGAAAGGAACCTGAGTCTGTGCTGATGTCCTTCCTATCACACATGTTTTGCTTGAAATTTTCCACAGTGCATTGTTACTTAAAACAGCAATTGAAAAAAGTTTATTAAGAGAAGTTAGTAAAAAAAATTACAATAGGTTGTGTAAAATTACACTAAGCATAAGGATAAAAGGGTTAACAGAGGAAGACAAGAGAGAGAGAGACAGAGAGAAAAAGAGAGAGAGAGAGAGAGAGAGAGAGAGGAGGAGAAGGAGTAGGAGGAGGAGACGAGAGAGAATTTTATAGGCCGGTTTATATATATATATATATATATATATATATATATATATATATACACATACATACATACATACATACATACATACATACATACATACATACATACATACATACATACATACATACATACATACATACATACATACATACATACATTCATACATACATACATACATACATACATACATAATGTAATATTGTATGAGATTAAAATAATTTACTTTTTTTCGATACAAACATTCGGTTGACCTTTGAACTGTGAAACACAGACAGATTCATTGCCAAGAGAGAATATTCTCCAAGAAGTCTGGGCCCGTGAAGAGCTTCTACAAAACACTTCCTAGTGTTATCACTTTAAAGTATGTTCTCCTTCATATCTGGTCTGTTAAACATTGCAATAGGATTCTTTTTATTTATTGTTTTTGTACAAATCTTCAACCAGGAATTGAAAAATCGTGAAAGTTTTAATGATCTGGGCATATATAATTAGAGGAGTTCCCAAGAAGTCTTAGCTCTTGAAGAGCTCTTGTGAAATCCTTCTTAGATGTGCACACATTCTTTTATCATTCTGAGAATGTTCTCTTTCATATCTGTTCTGTTAAACATTTCAAACCGAGAAAATTTTATATTTAGTTATTTTTTAAAACAAATCTTCAGCTTGAGAGAGAGAAAAGTCGTACAGGTTAACATGATCTGGACATAGTTATACAACCAAAAGGGCTGATTGAAAGTAAAAAAAAAGAGAGAGAAAAGGGAGGTTATTCAAATTCATGCTTCCAAAGCAATGATATGGAGGCATGTCATTGTAACCTAATGTAAGTAGGGCCGGTTGGGTGGAAGTTGTTAGTTCCTGCAGATGATAGACCATCACTTCACCAGCAGTGAAACTCTATTATATCACTTGTAAGATTGTTCCTTCACCAGATGAGTAATCCGAAGGATAAATGATGGAGAGAAAACTAGAAATAGGAAAAATAGAACAAGAAGCAGAATGATAGACAGAGGTGAGCATAGGGTGAAATATGAATGGTAAACTTATACGACAGAGAGATAGATAGATAGATAGATACATACATACATACATACATACATACATACATACATACATACATACATACATACATACATACATACATACATACATACATACATACATACATACATACATACATACATACATAGAAAGAAAGAGAGAGAGAGAGAGAGAGAGAGAGAGAGAGAGAGAGAGAGAGAGAGAGAGAGAGAGAGAGAGAGAGAGAGAGAGAGAGACAGACAGACAGACAGACAGAGAGACAGAGAAAGACAGAGACAGAGTTAAAAAAGGATACAAACAAACAGGCAAACAGACGATCAGGGAGTGAAAAAAACAAACAAAAAATAATGTGGAAAAAAAGGAAAATAAAAAGGCAACTAGAATTGGCCCACCCTTACATCCGCCGGTGGCGTGATTGTACAGGTTAGACTAACTTTGAAGGTTTTGTGTGACGTTAAAGTAGATTTCAAAATGTCACCTGAGCATAACTGATTCACATACACACACACAAACGCCACACGATAATTCTGATGTTTGTTCAAATCGAACCTTGTACTCAAATGTGCCCATTTATCAGCAAACCATCTTTCTATTTTTCTCACCAAGAAGGCCATATATAAAATGCTAGCTGATTGGACCGAAAACGAGTTTGAGAAGATAAAAAAACGAAGATATAAAATAGCATTCTGGCTTGTATTTTTTTCCTCCCTATCCTTTGCCCGCTTTGAAAACAAGAAACGTAAACAACATTTACCGTCAGATAAAAAAGGTATGAACAATAAAGTGGGAAAATGCATTAGATGGAAACGATGAGAAATGTCAACCATTCAACATTGCCCTTATAGATGGTAAATACAAGCGCAGTTTCCTGTTGACAGAAGTGCACAATTTGTTTAAGAGGTAGCTGAAGGCAGTCATGCATTGAAATAGAGATTTCTTTTTCATTCTTCTCTTCATTTTTATGCACCTTGTGTCCTAAAACCAAGGATTTGTATTTCACAGAAAGTTCTGGTTAGACACCACTGGACGAATGAGTTCATTCAATTTATGATTGAAGGAAAAGGAACAGAAGAGGAAGAAGAAGAAGAAGAAGAAGAAGAAGAAGAAGAAGAAGAAGAAGAAGAAGAAGAAGAAGAAGAAGAAGAAGAATGAAAAGGAAAAGGAGAAGAGAAGGAGAAGAAGAAGAGAATAATAATAATAAAATAATAATAATAATAATAATAATAATAATAATAATAATAATAATAATAATAATAATAATAATAATAATAATAATAATAATAATAATGATGATGATGATGATGATGATGATGATGATGATGATGATGATAATAATAATAATAATAATAATAATAATAATAATAATAATAATAATAATAATAATAATAATAATAATAATAATAATATTAATAATAATAACTGATAGTAATAATGATAATAATAATAATAATAATAATAATAATAATAATAATAATAATAATAATAATAATAAGAAGAAGAAGAAGAAGAAGAAGAAGAAGAAGAAGAAGAAGAAGAAGAAGAAGAAGAAGAAGAAGAAGAAGAAGAAGAAGAAGAAAGAAAGAAAGAAAGAAAGAAAGAAAGAAAGAAAGAAAGAAAGAAAGAAAGGAAGAGGAAGAGAAATATGACGAGGAGGAAATGTCAAGATGTTTAGTGACGACCTCAATATACCGTAGATTTATGCAGCGAAACATAGAAATACTTTTCAATCGAAAACTGCATGAGATCTGAGAGAACTGTCGCATAGAAAGCTAGCGTGGTTCCAATCTAACTCTTTAGTTCCGAAGAAGAAGTAGATCTACTCAAGCTGTGTTGTTTGTTGTTTTTTTTTTTTTTTAAGATTTGTGATCATTAATGCCCGATCTATACCAACCCTAATGTCTTAATGTTGACGATTAAAATTTCGATTTTTTTTCTGAATATTTTCTACGAATAAAATCTCATTATTGTCTATTGTTGGAAACAGTTTATACTAAGTGCATTTGAAAGTAGTGTTTCTGACTGCTAAATGGTACCCGGAATTGGACGGTTGGCCTCTCGGAAGCGGAAATATTCGCTGTAAACACTAACTTTCATAGAATTTTCTTTTTCTTTTTTTTTTTTTTTTGTGCAAGAAATTAGCAGAGGCATATTATTGCAGCATTAATTTTAATGTAATTCTGTTTTATTCAAAACTAAAAAGGCATATTATTGCAGCATTAATTTTAATGTAATTCTGTTTTATTAAAAACTAAAAAGGCATATTATTGCAGCATTAATTTTAATGTAATTCTGTTTTATTAAAAACTAAAAAGGCATATTATTGCAGCATTAATTTTGATGTAATTCTGTTTTATTAAAAACTAAGTGCCGCTCCCTCTCCTTGTGTACTACTGTTAAAGAAAGAAAGAAACGGACACAAGTTGGAGCGGTGTATTTTGTTCAGTGCGACACCGCGAACATATTTCACGGTACCGCTTGACTCACCATGATTTTGTTTGGAAGCAATGACACATGTCTCGATTCTCTTGATAAGGCTTCCTGCTGCTCTTTCTTTCTTCATGCATGCTGCGGCAAAGGGTTTACTTTTCTTAGAAGTTACGAGCAGGTAAGAAAAAATTCAAAATACAAATAAATGTAAGTGATGAATTTGCCGATGTTATTTCTATTCTCAGCGAACTTAGGACAGAAATAAACTTAACTATGAAATTATGTTTTGTAAACACATAATCTTTTAACAAAATATTGTTAAGTAGATAGGGTGAGATATTTATTGAAGTTTACATAAGCACAACTGTTTGGGCCTTTAGTCTTCTTTTGTACAAGGTGTCTTTTCATTTTGTGTAAGATCTCTAGGTTTGGCTTACATCTGAGATTTGATCAAGCTGCAACTTGAAACAGTGATCCTAAGGCTAGATCAAAGTGACTATAGATGTTGAAGGTAGGGGTGATATAGATCTGTGATTCGGTTTCAATTAAAACACATAGGGGAGAAACGCCTAGTCGAGATTCAATATAAGTCGGATTTTCTTCCTGGATGTCTTGAACGGATTTAACATTATATTTCTAATGCTGTTGATTTAAAAAAAATGCATTCTTCATAATGAATAGTTCGGAAGAAATCAAGGAATTTTTTTTTCGGTCTCTTCGATCTGTATGTAATTTGTTACAATAATATTAACTTTCTAGCAAAGTAAACTGTTGCCAAGGAAGATAACTCTATACAAAATATCAGGCTGGATGGACAAACGTAGTGATGGGTATTGGACAGGTTCACGACTGGCCACATTAAAATTTTGATCTTTACTCAAGTTAAAAAAAAATTACATTGGATGGGATGATGATGTCTCTTATAACCATAAATGTTTCCATGCGCAGATTCATCGAATCTGATGTATGTTGTAATTGTTGTAGCTATTTTTTTTTCTTTGTGCAATATCACCAGACCTCAGATAGCTAACATCTTCGTCGTTAGGATTTAAGAAACTTTCTTATTATCTTTTTATACAAGACTGCTGCCGTGTGAGCAAAGCCTTGCAGCTCAGAACTGAGAACTCACCATGCGATGAGGGACAACAAACCAAGTTCAGACAAGACTTGAAACCGACGGCCATTTTCTTGAATGAACTTCAATTCAGTTTTTTTCAATATACTTGAAATCCAGATTTTTAAAAAATCAGTTCTTCTCATTTTCGATGCTTTAGAAAGCGCGCAGGTTTCTCCCACAGGATGGTGATTAGATGAGAAGACATGTCTTTTTCCTGGCACAGAGATTTTCTAACATATGCTTAATCAAAAACTCGTTATTGCGGCATTATTTGTTGAAAAAATTATATATTCTCCCATTTTTAAAGGCGACAGATTTTCTCGCAGACAAAAAAAAAAAAACTGCCCTTCGAAAAAAAAAAATTGACAACGGAAATTTGTTATAACTTTGTGACTTTCCCACCTCTCTCTCTCTCTCTCTCTCTCTCTCTCTCTCTCTCTCTCTCTCTCTCTCTCTCTCTCTCTCTCTCTCTCTCTCTCTCTCTCTCTCTCTCTCTCTCTCTCTCTCTCTTTTTTTTTTTTTTTCTCTTTCTCTCCCCCGCCGCCCCCTCTCTCTCTCGAAATAATAATTTATCACACATACCCTTTATGTGTTGCCAATCCTGTGTGGGTTGAGCGCACGTCCTAGAATATGAAACAAACCCCCTCGAGCCAAGCCGTCATTGTTAGGTTAGTGTGAGCTTTCATCTTCATAGTCTAGTCGTGTCAGATTCAATCTCAACAGGTGTTTCAGCATAGACCTCAAATCAAATCCTCATGAAAGGGTTATATGGAATACAATAGTTCATTAGAAATTGAATGAGAACACATTGATTTGCCCGCTTGAAGTAACGCTCCCAAAACTCTATGTCTCCGGAAACTTCCACTGTGGCTAACGAGCAAAGTTCTCTTAAAATCTTGATAATCTTCCCGAGTTGAGGCATTAGAGGTTTCAACCAAATGTTAGCTTGGATGGTGATTGTTGCTTGTCCTCCATCTTAGAGTAGTGGCAAGAAACATAGCGAGTAATGCGAAGTGTGGTCACACGTGCAGTGTCATTTTATTCTAAAACCTAGTCGAAAAAGGATGTGAAAAAAGTGCGCATTTTATACACAGGTTAAACATTAAAACTTTTTCCATTCAACCTAACAGAGGACTTGAGACCTAAAATTGTGTTAAGCCAATATATATCATGCAGTCAGGCGTTGATATTTCTATGTGGTATTGAAATCACGACTTCATTTCAATTTCTAAAATTTATCATGTAGACTACTAAATGTTTATTTCTCTTTTGTTCCTCAAGGGCAACTGGCCAGTATCCTGCAAATATACTATGGCACAAAACACCGACGCTTTCCAAAGTTCATGGACACCTGGCTCAAAATCAGGAAACAGATGGGGCTGGTCAGTTTCTTTTTTGTCACGCTACACGCTGTAATGTCCGTTCTGATGATATCCTCGACCTATTACGGCGGCTGGTTCTACAAACGTACCGTGACCATCCCTGCAAACGAGACATTCAACACTGAAGTCGTGCTCAAGCTGTCTAAAGAATGGATGAACTGGAGAGGGGAATCCGTTTGCTTATTGGGCATTCTCGGGTTCGCCTTGATGGCTGTGGTGGCACTTACATCTATCCGGTCTGTCGGGGATTCCCTGAACTGGAGCGAGTGGCGAAGCGTTCAGTCCAATCTTGGCTTCGTCGTTCTGGCTCTGTCGACTGCTCACGTCACAGTGATGGGAGCTCAAGGTTGGGAAAGAAGAGGTTTTCCTAAGGTTTTTAGGTCGGTCACGTTCCTCAGTGTGCTTCTTCCATACCTTGTGCTGGTCTTAAAAATAGTATTCAGCTTGCCGCCCCTTTCGGGATATCTTTGGAAGATTCGCCATGGGTGGGAGCGAGAAGGGGCTAGGTACGGCCCAGTTGACAAAATTGACAAGGGGAAAAATGGCACTAAAAAAGCCACGGGAAGCTCCAGTAGCGACAACTTGGAGTTGGAAAAGAGCAGGGCATCGCAGGGTAGTACTAAAGGAAACCAAAGCGGTCAAGCCACTGTGGTGCAAGTAGAAGCTGACAGTCAAGACTATGCAGGCACAGGGCAAGGGTCAGCCCAGAAACAGTGCTCATCACTCTGAACTTCTTGACAAGGATTATTGACCTGAAAGACAGACTGTATGGCTGCCTTTCAAATCTCAGTAAAACATAAAAGATGGTTTTACCGCTTATTTGGGTAGTAAAGTGTAAAAAAAAAAAATTAACAGTAGAGAAAATTCAGCTCATTTTCACAAAATTATGAAATCCTGAATGTTTTTTATAGATATACAGTTTATCTCTGGCCCATCGTCCCCTATCGTACGCTTCTTGGAACAACTTTTACTATCAAAGCCGTTATGCAGCCCTTAGCTAGACCACCCTATGACAGACGGACCTAAAGCAAGTAGTTGGAAGAATATAAAAGACTCAAGTTCAAAGCTAGTCTATCTTTAAAAACACCAAACTGCTCATTTAAATCTTAGTGCCCCATGATGTGAAGTAAACCATGCAGTTTTATCCCTGAAACACTTAACATTAAAAAATTATGAAAGTTTGAGAATAGCAAAATTTAACCTATGCATTTTTGCAAATGTGTCATCTTGGCATTCTAATTTAACATTTTTTTTTCTATGAGAAGACCATTTACTAGAAAAATAACTAGTACATGTTAATTAATGGCCACAGACAAAAATCTTAGCTTGTTTCTCGTCTTCAGATGCTGTGATCATCTGAGATGACTATGCAATGCTCTATATGTCTAATAGATTAATCATAATATTGTGATAAACCCAACAAATGGAATGCTTTATGCTCAAGATTAAAAACCAGAATCAGCTTTCCTGTAATAGAATATTGTTTTACAAAACTGTCATGTTAACATGAAACACCGCATTCCAAACACATTCCAAGTAATTGAGAAGATCTTTTCCTAAAATCACAAGAACAGGGTTTTCACTATGGACGTTAAAAAATTCTGGTGGAAAATATAGGATTGAATTTCTTTGATTCTTATAAAAAAAAATAAAAAAAAAAACCGCAACAAAAAAAAAACAATTTTAACGTTTTTCAAAACTTTTCAAATACCTGGTTTGGTTTCTCATCCTTTGTTCATTCTCGGGCACACCTTGAGAGAGAATCACGATAATTATGACAAAAAGACTAGCTAGCTTGCCTGTAGAACGAAGGAACCTTGGACCATTCTGACTTAACAATGTATACAGTTTTTGATAGAAATTGTTAAAAAAAATAAAGCACCTGTCTTTCATGTGGTCTCAGTTAAAAATAAAAAAAAAAGTATTGATCAAGAGGACCCTAGAAATGTGCTGCTTCTAGATTATAAATAATCTTCATATCCACTTTGTATGTAAATTTTTGGAAATGCATGACATGTATTGAATACCTTCTATGTCATAGAAAACGAAATGTTTCTTTAAGATTTTATCTGTTTGGTCTCTTTTTTTTATAATCCTAATACGACTATCTTTATCTCTTTGTTTGTCACCCTCCCTCTCTTTCTGGTGTTTTTTTTTTATATTTTTATAATTAATTTTGATGGCCTCAGCATTATCATGATTGTAATGAATTGTGCACGCATATCCTTGAATGCATGATATTTTTTAGCCTTTTAAACGTTACCCGGTGATTATTACATTTTATGATTATTGTTTGAAAACGATTTGTATGAAACTCCGGGCTGGTATTTGAATTACCACAGGTCCGCTTACTGAACCTGTCTCTGAATACTTCACTTCTCAACTGATATAATTATCTTTGCTTGATAAGATTTTTACGTAGGGTTAAACTTAACCAAGTCACCCAGTGCTAATGTCCCAGTTGCTGGTTTTACAACAGCAAACCTTTGCTAAAGGTGACCAAATAATAACCATAGCAGTGATGAGAATCTAATTAGTAATGCTGGAAATAAACCGTTTTGGCATCTTTAGGGACAAATAATACTCTTTTGTTAAAAGACGTATGACGTTGATTGCTGCCTTTTCGATATATCACTTAAAAAAAGTTAATGTTTTAATCATTAAATTAATCAATCGTCTCTTTGTACCATAAGTATGAAATAAAAAACTGCACTTAAATTGTTGTTGACTCCTGAGGCAGTTTTATTATTATTTACGAATCACTGAGCATATTATCATAAATATCCTGTTAAACATCTCTTTGATGTTCATGAGTTTTCTCTTTAAATATGCAAATTCACTGGGTACTTGTGAAAAGAATTATGTATATTTCTAAGAATAGAAACCCCATTTAATTTGTTTATATATAGCTTTCATAACCATGCCGCCATTTTACTTTTTATATTGTTATTTTAATGTTTGTTTTTAATCCCGGACATATGCAGCTATTAATTTTCAGATTTTTTAAATTTGCTTTTTTCGTGCCAAGAGTTAATGATTAAGTCGTTACTATATAAAAGTATTAATTTTTAAGTGGATGGAAAGTTAACTTTACTAAAAAGAAGTTTATTAAACGTGCCATACCAAACTTAAATCGTGAAGAAATGCTCCTCAAGTATTGTTATTTTAACTTTTATCTTTTTACAGATTTATACGCATTCCAAACATGTGATTTATAGATTTGTTCAGTCCAAGAAGGCAGTGTATGTTTCTGACTGTAGTTGTTGTTCGTGCATAGATCACGTTGCTAATGTTCTTTATTATAAAAATTTAAAACAGAAAACGAAGATTTTGACAAGCTCATGTAAGATTTTCAATATATGCTTTCAATATATTTCTATATAAATTTGCTCAACTATACAGCTTCATAAAAAAATCATAATCAAATAAAACATGACAATTCTGAATAAGTGTAATCTTTAACATTTTATGTCCATTTGTGTAGAAGATTGCCTGTTTATTGAAACCGTTGGTAAAATACATTTTTAGTAACATTTCAATACCGCACTAATGACTATTGTTATCATGATGCTAAAAATACTTAATGGTTTGAAGATGAGGTGAACGAAAACGATGCTAATGTCGATAGTAGGTGGTGATGCTGAAATATCAATAGTTCAAAAGGTGGTATTTGTGAAGTTGGAGTAATTACACGTTAAAAAATCTTATGGAGGAGAATGTGAGAGAATGTGAGAGAACGTGAGAGAATGTGAGAGAATGTGAGAGAACGTGAGAGAACGTGAGAGAACGTGAGAACGTGAGAGAATTCTAAGATTACAGACCACTGATGCCAGGTCGGCGAGGATGATAATAGTAGAGACGATCGTGATGATGGCGACAATAACGATTATACAAATATGACATCCGAGGAAATGGAGAGGGGACGCAATGAAAAATATCTTAATGAAAATGATGATGGAATTTCTGAGGATCAAAATGAAAATGAAAGTGATAATAATGTAATGATAGTAAGTGATAAGGAGTTTGCGCTAGTGGTGGAGCAATATAATTAAGGCTTTTAATTTGCTTATGGGCAAAGTCTTTTTCGTTTTGTGAAATTAATAGGATCACCATACAAATGACTTCCAAACAACCCTCGGCGACATACAAGTAGGCGAAGATTTTGTGGACACCGATTTAACGCATAACAGTTATACGATAAAGTTTCACACAATTCAAGATGTTCTGTTTCCAAAGGCCTCCAGATGCACACTTAGTCACCTAGCCCATTTCCAAACATAGATAATATGGATAGATATAGCAGTAAAGTTGATATTTTTTAGGTTTATACATAATTTTTTTTTTTTTTACCCTGTGCTTTATTTCTATGTCGGAGCCTTGAAGTGAGATAAAAATATCTTCTGAAGTTGTTTTCTTTTGTTTTTTTTGTTTTTTTTTTTTGTTTTTTTTTTTTTTCTTTGAGTTCCATAGTTCGTGAGAAATAGGTTCGTTTTGTCTTACTTATTCTTCTCATGCAAGTTAAATATGCACCACTTTACTGCTACGTATTCATTTTCCATCAAGCCATCATCTGTCTCTCATAGAAGAAATAACTCAGTAATTTGCTAAGGAAGATAACTCACTAGAAAACTCAGGTGAAGAGACGAAGAGAGTGATCGTTATTTTCATAGGTTTTTGACTATTCTTTTTCGTTACTTTTTTCTGAAGTTAAATATAGTTGTAGGAGATTAATTCTATTCAGCATATTTTTAATATTTATCAGAACAAAGTTTTTAGACATATTTAGACCTCAGCCAACCATTTTCGATCTCGCTTTGATTAAATATGATCTTAATTTAGTTGGAAAAGCTCTGCTAGCTGGAGGCTAGGGTTCGCGTTCCTCAGCATCATATCCACAATATTTGGTACAAGCGAGGGGAGGGGATCACTCAGCTGACACATATGTTCAAGCCATAAGACCCAAAAACCCAAACATTGAAATTGTTTTAAATCGAAAGCCACATCTAAGATTTTCAATTTATTTTAGTGATCCACTTACAATGAAAAAAACTTGAACTCTGCTTACATCAAAAGGAGAAAGCACTTCAATTTGAAGCGAATCTCTCAGAGAGCAACTTTTGGCCAGACAGAGACATTTCTTAATAATAAGTCTCACTTTCTGGCAATTCTATCGGACGTCTTTTTATTTGACTTTGAGGACTCTTAATTTTACGTACCTTGACTGCTTTAGGAAAAAAAAAATTGTTTATTTTCTCGCGAAATATTCTATCTGGGGAAAAAAAATTAAAAGGCAACGGATTCTCCAAGGCTGTCGTAGCCCATAAAGACATGACGTCACAGTCCCGTTGCTCGTCGACATCCACTCCTAAAGCTATGACGTCATATTGCCGGGTTGAGAGGCAAACCTATCCTCTGCTACAACAAGCCAACCACGGCACACTAGCGTGGTTGTCTAACGTCATTCTAGAACATTGTCTACGGCAAAAATCAAAGGATTAAAGTGTTTTAAAATCTTAACTTCAAGTTACTTGCAAAGTGCCCCGTAATTTGATTTTCTTTATGCTGATGTGTGGAGAAAAAAGAGAAATCACGTCCAACGATCCCACTCTTTTCCCACTTAGATCCTTTTGTACATGAATCTGAGAATTGTAAATTGAACAAATCTCATGTTTCGAATTGCGCGATATTTATTATATAAAGTGGAGAGATTAATTATTTTGTCTTTTATTCCTTGATTTTAAATCCATGTTATTTCTTTTCCTCTGGTTGCTTCAGGGCAACTGGCCAGTATCCTGCAAATATACAATGGGACAAAACACCGGCGCTTTCCTAAGTTCCTGGACACCTGGCTCAAAATCCGGAAACAATTGGGACTGGTCAGTTTCTTTCTGGTCACGCTGCACGCTATAATGTCCGTTCTGATGATATCCCCAACTTATTACAGCTCCTGGTTCCACAAACCCACAGTGACGATCCCTGCCAACGCCACCTTGACCTCTGACCTCGTATTGAAACTCTCAAAACAGTGGATGAACTGGAAGGGAGAAGCTGCTTGTGCGCTGGGTATTCTCGGGTTCGCCCTGATGGCTGTTGTGGCACTTACATCTATCCGGTCTGTCGGGGATTCCCTGAACTGGAGCGAGTGGCGAAGCGTTCAGTCCAATCTTGGCTTCGTCGTTCTGGCTGTCTCGGCCGCTCACGCCACAGTGATGGGAGCTCCAGGCTGGAGAAAGAGGGGCTTTCCGAAAGTTTTTATGTCAATCACGTTCCTCAGTGTGCTCCTGCCATATCTCGTGCTGGCCTTGAAGATAGCATTCAGCTTGCCGCCCCTCTCTGGGTATCTGCGGAAGATTCGCCATGGGTGGGAGCGAGAAGGTGCCAGGTACGGTCCCATAGATAAGGGGAATAACTGTGGCAGAAACCGACAAACTAAGCGAACTGGCATTTTCAACACTGGAAGCAATTCCATGGAAAACAAAACTGCTGTGGTACAAGTAGAAGCTCCACTTGGACCTGACAATCAAGACTATAGCGGCATTAATCTCCATAAAGACTGCACATGCGCAGAGCAAACCAAGCCCCAAGGGACATTTCCGCAATGCGACTGCTCGTCTCTGTAAAGGATGTTTAATTTTAAAATGGACTGGATAACAGTAGTTTGTGTAGTTAAAAAATATATATGTACATCGCCAATGTAAACCATTATAGGCTTGGTGGAGGAATTATTTCATGTAATGCTAGTCTGTCACTCTCCTAGCCGACCCCACACATATACAACATAAATGAGCCAATCCATAACTAGATCAAAGCAAAATGTAAGGAAATCTTATTTCCCCTGAAAAACTATCAATCTATATCTTGATGAACAAGGATAATGCTTCTTTCACATGCTTTACACAAAATGCAGGCTATATTCAGAAAATTAGCAATTCCGAAATAGATCAAAGATTGAAAATATAAGATTGAACTTTTGCGTGTTTGTAAGTTTACTGTTCTAGACAAAACTATTTCCTCGAAAAGGACGTTCATGACGAAGAGAAGTGGTGTGTGCATTTTGCAAAAAAAAATTTGCTGAACTGGTTTCTTAAGATTCAATTATAGATTTAGAGTGAGATGTATTTGCGGTGGTTTAAGAACTCTAATGGTTTGTGGAAAATAGCATTCATGGCAATTTCTAAAATAAAACTCTTGCTCTATCTTAAACATAATCAAACAGATTTAAAGGCATCGACAAGGGAAAAGATAGAATAACATAATTTTTTTATTATTAATATTTTTGCCACACAAGATGGAGAATCGTGTAAACATAAATATAAGATTTGGGTTCTTTCAATCTTACAAAAATGGGCAATTCGAATAGTGAGCTCAGAGTCTTTCGCTCGTCTGGTTCACACCGTCTGGTAAATCAACCGAATATCTTACCTTTTCAGACTTAGCCAAAGATACATCAAAACGCCTGACTTGTTCCTTTTTTCCCCGATTTTGTTAATTTCTTTTCTCTCTCTCTCTCTCTCTCTCTCTCTCTCTCTCTCTCTCTCTCTCTCTCTCTCTCTCTCTCTCTCTCTCTCTCTCTCTCTCTCTCTCTCTCTCTCTCTCTCTCTCTCTCTCTCTCTATATATATATATATATATATATATATCTGTAAGACCAAAATTTCTCAGCGAAAGAGGAAAAATAGCATTAATTAAAGGTTGTTTTTTTTTTATTCTTCCAATGTAGACGTCGTTTTATTTTTAAACATTTAAGTATGATCTCTTCAAACTGTGTCATTGCAGTTTTACTCTATCCTATTCATTTGATAAACCAGATCTACACAATGTTCTATAAATATTTAATGCTGTTTTGTCCCCATGTAATATGACGATAGTCTAAGAGGGCATTCAATTATAGATTTAGAGTGGTTATTTTTGTTTAATCTGCTGCGTTCGTAGCGTAATGTGGCCGAGTTGTGAAGCTCTGACCTCAAAGTTTGCAAGGTGATGAGTTTGCAATATGTCTGTCCTGCCTTATCTTGCCTGCCGCAAGCCTGTTCGGTCTGGTAGGAGAGACCTGAGATACAATTGCCATTGATGAGATATATCAATCAATTGATCAATCATCAAGCTTTCTAACAATCACTCAATCATCTAGTCATTATAATCAATCAACAGATCAATTAATCATTCAATCAACCAATCATGAAATTAAAGGATCAACCAAACACCAAAGTGATCATTCAATCATTTAATCAACAGATCAACAAATTAGGCAATCATCGACTTGGTCATTGAAGCAACCATTCAATGAATGAAATCATCGCTTCTACAGTTTTCTGTGAAATTAACTTAGAAGGATGTCGATAAACTTGAGAAAATTTCCGCTTGGCTGGGCTCTTGGTGAAAAATAAAATGAGCAAAAAAATGTTCATTCCAACTGAGTTAGTTGCTAGCCTTGTTATATCTAAAAACAATTATTTTTATTTGAGTTACCAATTCAAATGTTTGATGGTAAAACATTTTGCAGTTATGCGGTTGTTTTTTATTTGGAAAGCATTTTTTTTTCTCAGAAATATAAAAACAACCTTGATGAAATTGCATTCTTCTAGATGCTATTAAGATTTTATTCTTATTTTCTCATTTTTGGCTGGACTCTGTACTAATAACCCACATGTATCGTAGATCTGAATTATTGTTTACAATTCAACAAATATGAATTATGTGAAATGAAGTGAATGTGAAAAAACTACAATTTATTATCTAATTATGTCTAAATTATGTAATTTATAGTTGACTTCTAAATAATTGTTTTTATTGTACATGACCAAACGAATCGGTTGTGGTAGCGTGCCGTGATATCCTTATGTTTGTGATATAATTATAATCTTTATGGCTGAGTAGATACCTGTCAACTTTGGCGACATGACTGATAACATAAATGTGACTTTGGAAGCCCCTTTTGTTTTGACTACCTTTCATAGACACTGTATGCATAGTCGCTATCTCCCTTTTCGTTTTCAATAGATGATGTTCTTAAAAAAGGTCAACGAGAGTTACGCGCCTTGATTTACTGGCACTCTTAGTTCAAAGATTAAAGGTTTCACATAGGCCTAGTCCATTGTTTATGAATTTATACACCTCGTACTGCACTAAACACGGACAACGGAAGCTGAATTTTGCTTGCATTTTGCACTTGCAGAGTTGCAAAGTCGAATATGCATACTAAATAAATGTTACACTCAAAACCCTGTTTAGATCTAAATTTCTATATAATTCTTTGCATGAGTCCTAGCTGAAACAATCTAGCGTAGATTTAGATCTATGTCTATTGCTTACTAAAACGCAAGAGTAAAAAAATTTTCTAGTCCTTTTCTAGTTTGGTTACACAGCAAATTGTAGTTTAGAATAATTTATAAGTACCGGGGACACAGAAAGAAGAGACTGGAAGTTCCTCGTTCAGCCTTAGCAACAAAGCGAGTTAATGATATTTAGCTTTAGTCTAGCCTCAATATCACAATTGTGTACGAGATCCGGTGCATGTCTTTCTGTCTATGTGCCTTTCTCATTCCTTCTCTCTCTCTCTCTCTCTCTCTCTCTCTCTCTCTCTCTCTCTCTCTCTCTCTCTCTCTCTCTCTCTCTCTCTCTCTCTCTTTTTCTCTCCCCCCAACTGTAATGTCCTCATGCAGTAAAATTGTTTTGCAAAAGCCTCGAGGTACTGACGAAATTTTAAAGAAATGGATGATAACATCCGTATAACTGAATTCGTGGCATTTTATACAATTGATTCTTGAGGCAGAGAAAGGAGGACAAGGCCAAACGAGAGACCACCGGGCAAGATCGCCGGCGGACTGACCTGCGCCAAGGGAGGCCACCGAATTAAAAACAAAAATAATGAAATGATAATGGGAAAAAAAAAAAGAAAAAGATTGGAAAAATTGAAAAGTAAAGAAGAAAGAAGGAAAAGAGAATGTCTTCCAAAAGTGAAAATGAAGGAGAAAAGAAAACCATAACAATCTATATTTTATGAAAAAAAAAGGTTTAAAAAAAAAATGAATAAAAGAAAAGAGGTATGGGGTGAGGATGACCTAAAAAACAAGAACAAAAAAAACAAAACAAAACACCAGGGAAGCACTGGGCAGTTCAGCCAACATAGGCTAAACCTATAAAACTAAAAGGAAGGAAGAAAGGAGCCCCAAAACTAAAACAAAAAACCATCTAGGTTGCAGTTTTTATTAAGTAATTATAGAAAGGGAAAACAATAAGGGAAAGAATGTTACGATTGGAAGAAAAGAGAGTCAGTTGCAATCACAGAAAGCCAAGCATGACCATTGAGATAGGCCTTTTTTGATTTATATAAGATGGAAAGAAAAATAGAAGAAAAAAAGCCACAATGAAAGAGTGTGCGAGAGAGAGACAGAGAGAAAGAGGGAGAGAGAGAAAAGAGAGAGAGAGACAGACAGAGTGAGAGAGACAGAGACAGAGACAGAGAGAAAGGGGAGAAAGAAAGAGAGAGAGAGAGAGAGAGAGAGAGAGAGAGAGAGAGAGAGAGAGAGAAAGGGAGAGAGAGAAAGTTAAAGGAAAGTAGAGGTGGGGGGAGGAAGATAAGGAACAGAAAGAAACACATAAAGAGGATTAATTTTAATGAATTCCAGTAACGCACTTTATCCATCATCTTCTAGTTGAGCACAGCTGATATGATAGAAAAAAAGGGAGGGAAGGACTTTACAAGTGTGGAACAATCAGCGTACATGTCAGGGTAAGGGAAAAAATATATGGACAATTGTGGAAAAAGGAGACATAAGGTTTAGATGTTATTGGGAAAAAGAGTGACAGAGATAGATAGATAGATAGATAGATAGATAGATAGATAGATAGATAGATAGATAGAGAGATAGAGAGAGAGAGATAGAGATAGAGAAAAAAGGGGGAAAGAGAGAGCAAGAGAGAAAGAGAGGGGGGAGAGAGAGCGAGAAAGAGAGAGAGAGAGAGAGAGAGAGAGAGAGAGAGAGAGAGAGAGAGAGAGAAAACGTACATTCATTGATGCATGCAAGCATACACAAAATCATAGGTATAGTGCAGAGGAGAAGTTAGATAAACAGACCAAAAAAAGTAAATAAGAGAGTCAAGTAGATAGAAATACAGATAAAGCTTGGAGACAAACATAGAGAGGGACAGAGAGAGTCAAGTAGATAGAAATACAGATAAAGCTTGGAGACAAACATAGAGAGGGACAAAGAGAGTCAAGTAGATAGAAATACAGATAAAGCTTGGAGACAAACATAGAGAGGGACAGAGAGAGAGAGTCAAGTAGATAGAAATACAGATAAAGCTTGGAGACAAACATAGAGAGGGACAGAGAGAGTCAAGTAGATAGAAATACAGATAAAGCTTGGAGACAAACAGAGAGAGTCAAGTAGATAGAAATACAGATAAAGCTTGGAGACAAACATAGAGAGGGACAGAGAGAGAGTCAAGTAGATAGAAATACAGATAAAGCTTGGAGACAAACAGAGAGAGGGACAGAGAGAGTCAAGTAGATAGAAATACAGATAAAGCTTGGAGACAAACAGAGAGAGTCAAGTAGATAGAAATACAGATAAAGCTTGGAGACAAACATAGAGAGGCACAGAGAGAGTCAAGTAGATAGAAATACAGATAAAGCTTGGAGACAAACAGAGAGAGGGACAGAGAGAGTCAAGTAGATAGAAATACAGATAAAGCTTGGAGACAAACATAGAGAGGGACAGAGAGAGTCAAGTAGATAGAAATACAGATAAAGCTTGGAGACAAACATAGAGAGGCACAGAGAGAGTCAAGTAGATAGAAATACAGATAAAGCTTGGAGACAAACATAGAGAGGCACAGAGAGAGTCAAGTAGATAGAAATACAGATAAAGCTTGGAGACAAACATAGAGAGGCACAGAGAGAGTCAAGTAGATAGAAATACAGATAAAGCTTGGAGACAAACATAGAGAGGGACAGAGAGAGTCAAGTAGATAGAAATACAGATAAAGCTTGGAGACAAACATAGAGAGGGACAGAGAGAGTCAAGTAGATAGAAATACAGATAAAGCTTGGAGACAAACATAGAGAGGGACAGAGAGAGTCAAGTAGATAGAAATACAGATAAAGTTTGGAGACAAACAGAGAGAGGGACAGAGAGAGTCAAGTAGATAGAAATACAGATAAAGCTTGGAGACAAACATAGAGAGGGACAGAGAGAGTCAAGTAGATAGAAATACAGATAAAGCTTGGAGACAAACATAGAGAGGGACAGAGAGAGTCAAGTAGATAGAAATACAGATAAAGCTTGGAGACAAACATAGAGAGGGACAGAGAGAGTCAAGTAGATAGAAATACAGATAAAGCTTGGAGACAAACATAGAGAGGGACAGAGAGAGTCAAGTAGATAGAAATACAGATAAAGCTTGGAGACAAACATAGAGAGGGACAGAGAGAGTCAAGTAGATAGAAATACAGATAAAGCTTGGAGACAAACATAGAGAGGGACAGAGAGAGTCAAGTAGATAGAAATACAGATAAAGCTTGGAGACAAACATAGAGAGGGACAGAGAGAGTCAAGTAGATAGAAATACAGATAAAGCTTGGAGACAAACAGAGAGAGGGACAGAGAGAGTCAAGTAGATAGAAATACAGATAAAGCTTGGAGACAAACATAGAGAGGGACAGAGAGAGTCAAGTAGATAGAAATACAGATAAAGCTTGGAGACAAACAGAGAGAGGGACAGAGAGAGTCAAGTAGATAGAAATACAGATAAAGCTTGGAGACAAACATAGAGAGGGACAGAGAGAGTCAAGTAGATAGAAATACAGATAAAGTTTGGAGACAAACATAGAGAGGGACAGAGAGAGTCAAGTAGATAGAAATACAGATAAAGCTTGGAGACAAACAGAGAGAGGGACAGAGAGAGTCAAGTAGATAGAAATACAGATAAAGCTTGGAGACAAACAGAGAGAGGGACAGAGAGAGTCAAGTAGATAGAAATACAGATAAAGCTTGGAGACAAACATAGAGAGGGACAGAGAGAGTCAAGTAGATAGAAATACAGATAAAGCTTGGAGACAAACAGAGAGAGGGACAGAGAGAGTCAAGTAGATAGAAATACAGATAAAGCTTGGAGACAAACATAGAGAGGGACAGAGAGAGTCAAGTAGATAGAAATACAGATAAAGCTTGGAGACAAACAGAGAGAGTCAAGTAGATAGAAATACAGATAAAGTTTGGAGACAAACAGAGAGAGTCAAGTAGATAGAAATACAGATAAAGCTTGGAGACAAACAGAGAGAGTCAAGTAGATAGAAATACAGATAAAGCTTGGAGACAAACAGAGAGAGTCAAGTAGATAGAAATACAGATAAAGCTTGGAGACAAACATAGAGAGGGACAGAGAGAGTCAAGTAGATAGAAATACAGATAAAGTTTGGAGACAAACAGAGAGAGTCAAGTAGATAGAAATACAGATAAAGTTTGGAGACAAACAGAGAGAGTCAAGTAGATAGAAATACAGATAAAGCTTGGAGACAAACATAGAGAGGGACAGAGAGAGTCAAGTAGATAGAAATACAGATAAAGTTTGGAGACAAACATAGAGAGGGACAGAGAGAGTCAAGTAGATAGAAATACAGATAAAGCTTGGAGACAAACATAGAGAGGGACAGAGAGAGTCAAGTAGATAGAAATACAGATAAAGCTTGGAGACAAACAGAGAGAGTCAAGTAGATAGAAATACAGATAAAGCTTGGAGACAAACATAGAGAGGGACAGAGAGAGTCAAGTAGATAGAAATACAGATAAAGCTTGGAGACAAACATAGAGAGGGACAGAGAGAGTCAAGTAGATAGAAATACAGATAAAGCTTGGAGACAAACATAGAGAGGGACAGAGAGAGCGTCAAGTAGATAGAAATACAGATAAAGCTTGGAGACAAACATAGAGAGGGACAGAGAGAGTCAAGTAGATAGAAATACAGATAAAGCTTGGAGACAAACATAGAGAGGGACAGAGAGAGTCAAGTAGATAGAAATACAGATAAAGCTTGGAGACAAACAGAGAGAGGGACAGAGAGAGTCAAGTAGATAGAAATACAGATAAAGCTTGGAGACAAACATAGAGAGGGACAGAGAGAGTCAAGTAGATAGAAATACAGATAAAGCTTGGAGACAAACATAGAGAGGGACAGAGAGAGTCAAGTAGATAGAAATACAGATAAAGCTTGGAGACAAACATAGAGAGGGACAGAGAGAGTCAAGTAGATAGAAATACAGATAAAGCTTGGAGACAAACATAGAGAGGCACAGAGAGAGTCAAGTAGATAGAAATACAGATAAAGCTTGGAGACAAACATAGAGAGGAACAGAGAGAGTCAAGTAGATAGAAATACAGATAAAGCTTGGAGACAAACATAGAGAGGGACAGAGAGAGTCAAGTAGATAGAAATACAGATAAAGCTTGGAGACAAACATAGAGAGGGA
>JAWDGP010006012.1:0-10243 GCA_033675545.1 Elysia crispata
GAGCATTTTGGACTTTCGATCCAGAACAAAAACGATTTTAACTAGAATGGTGGACACTTGAATAAATCCATACTCTTTAGCCACACTGATGAGTCGAAATACGACGAAATACGTCCTAGAATGTGTCTGTGGATGAGTGAAAAAAAATTATTGTTCCTTTATGCAAAAATTTCCCCTTAAAAATGATTGATAATCTTGTCTGAGGGGACAGGAATTCCTCTATCCTCCTTAATTTATAATAGGTTTAATCGTAGAGTAAAAAGAAACTTGCTCAGTTTTATTTTTTGTATTATTAGATTTTCTAAAAATGTTCAATGTTACTTTTTTTCTAAACCTGTAAAAAGTTCTATTTAGATAATTACTAAAATCTGATGAAGATTCAAAATTAGCTCTGAAACAAAGAATTTTGTGCAGTTATTATAAACTATCTTTATGTAAATATGTATCTCATTATTTCATATACATGTACAATATATTTCAAATTTGACTTTATATCTAGCTAAGGTTTCACCTACCCCATATTTATCTTTATTTTTTTGTGATTCCTTTTCAGAAGTAAAATATAGGACCTTGTTTGAATCCTCAAAGCTTTCTTATTATCCAGTTTTTATTTCTCTTGACAACGCTTTTAAAGCAGAACAGGGAAAAATATATTGACTGGAGTAAATTAATTAATATGTGAACTTAAAAATCTTATGTGAATTATCAGTAGTGCTTTATTGTAATGCAATGTAAGGTGAAAGTCAAACAAGATTAAAGTTCATTTAACAGGCAATGCTCCTATATCTATTATCTCTTTTGATGAAAATGTCATATTCTGTTTATGTTATATACATAAGTTTCATTGACGTTATTTTTTTTTAGACTGTATATATGTGTCTCTTTTTAGGTAACTGTGTATTATAGAATTATTTCTTTTTATATTATTATAATTTGGATTTCTCTGAATAAACTCAGATAACACTTTCTTATCTGTCTTTGTTATTTTTGATATTGTTCCTGTTTTTAATACCTCCCACATTCAATACATTGAGAGTTTAAACTCCCAAAGGTTTTCGTATGTGTTTAAGGTATTTATCAAGTGATTTCAATTCATTGCAATTTGCACAGAGTTTAAGATCCGTCAGTTTTATACGAAAGAAATATTGAACTCCATATAAAGTAATAGAAACATACAACTGCCACATAGATGGTGAATCAATATTGAACAATGAAATAGGGGTGAGAAATACTTCTATACTTCTATCTCTATAAACAAGCATAATAACAAAATATCATTACAATAGAATAGATATCGAAATAAAAAATCAAAACGGTAGAATCGATTTCGATTTTTTTCTTTCTCTATACTAATAATACAATACCAATGCTGTAGAATCGAAATGATTTCTATAAATCATCAAAATAATACCATATTATCAAAATATAATCGAATTTGAGACTAATCATGATTTAACCAAGCAGGATATAGCTGGTAACAATCAGCAGCTGCATATATTATATTTTATAATTGCATGTTCTCTTAAAATAACAAAAATGACACGATTTTTTTATTTTCTTTTTTTTTTTTTTTTTTTTTGGGGGGGGGGGGGGGGTGTGTTAATGAGCAATAAGGTTTTTAACTGGAGATGATGTAAATCTTTACGATTGGACTGATGACTCGAAAAAGATCGAGATGTAGATAGAGATAAAAGATTTGGGACAGGCTAAAAGGATAATAGTTATTGTGAGATTCCAATATGAATGCTAATTAATTCTATTTTGGTAATCCATATAAATTATAATAAACATTATTCCAATATGGCCGCCGGTTAATTATATTTTGGCCATCTGTATAATTAGCATAATTCGAATTTCATTCTGGTAATCTATATAAATACAATAAATCCAATATGGCCGCCGGTTAATTCTATTTTGGCCATCTCTATAATTAGCATAATTCCAATTTCATTTTGGTAATCTATATAAGTACATTAAATCCAATACGGCCGCCGGTTAATTCTATTTTGGCCATCTCTATAATTAGCATAATGCCAATATGGCCGCCGGTTGATTTTATCTTGGTAATCTCTATAACAAGCATAATTTCAATGTGGCCGCCAGTTGATTCTATTTTGGCCATCTCTATAATTAGCATAAATCCAATATAGCCGCCGATTAATTCTATTTTGGCCATCTCTATAATTAGCATAATTCGATTTTCATTCTAGTAATCTATATAAATACAATAAATCCAATATGGCCGCCGGTTAATTATATTTTGTCGATCTCTATAATTACCATAATTCGAATTTCATTCTGGTAATCTATATAAATACAATAAATCCAATATGGCCGCCGGTTAATTCTATTTTGGCCATCTCTATAATTAGCATAATTCCAATTTCATTTTGGTAATCTATACAAGTACATTAAATCCAATATGGCCGCCGGTTAATTCTATTTTGGCCATCTCTATAATTAGCATAATTTTAATGTGGCCGCCAGTTGATTCTATTTTGGCCATCTCTACAATTAGCATAAATCCAATATAGACGCCGGTTAATTTCTATTTTGGCCATCTCTATAATTAGCATAAATTCAATATGGCCGCCGATTAATTTCTATATTGGCCATCTCTATAATTAGCATAAATTCAATATGGCCGCCGGATAATTTTATCTTGGTAATCTCTATAACAAGCATAATTTTAATGTGGCCGCCAGTTGATTCTATTTTGCCCATTTCTACAATTAGCATAAATCCAATATAGCCGGCGGTTAATTTCTATTTTGGCCATCTCTATAATTAGCATAAATTCAATATGGCCGCCGGTTAATTTTATCTTGTTAATCTCTATAATAAGCATAATTTCAATGTGGCCGCCAGTGTATTCTATTTTGGCAATCTCTATAATTAGCATAAATCCAATATAGCCGCCGATTAATTCTATTTTGGCCGTCTCTATAATTAGCATAATTCCAATTTCATTTTGGTAATCTATATAAGTTCAATAAATCCAATATGGCCGCCGGTTAATTCTATTTTGGCCATCTCCAAAATTAGCATAATGCCAATATGGCCTCGGGTTAATTTCTATTTTGGCCATCTCTATAATTAGCATAAATTCAATATGGCCGCCGGTTACTTTTATCTTGTTAATCTCTATAATAAGCATAATTTCAATGTGGCCGCCAGTGTATTCTATTTTTGCAATCTCTATAATTAGCATAAATCTAATATGGCCGCCGATTAATTTTATTTTGGCCGTCTCTTTAATTAGCATAATTCCAATTTTATTTTGGTAATCTATATAAGTTCAATAAATCCAATATGGCCGCCGGTTAATTTTATTTTGGCCATCTCCAAAATTAGCATAATGCCAATATGGCCTCGGGTTAATTTTATTTTGGCCATCTCTATAATTAGCATAATGACAATATGGCTGCCGGTTAATTTTATCTTGGTAATCTCTATAAAAAGCATAACTTCAATGTGGCCGCCGGTAAATTCCGTTTTGGCCATCTCTACAATTAGCATAAATCCAATATAGACGCCGGTTAATTTCTATTTTGGCCATCTCTATAATTAGCATAAATTCAATATGGCCGCCGATTAATTTCTATTTTGGCCATCTCTATAATTAGCATAAATCCAATATGGCCGCCGGTTAATTTTATCTTGGTAATCTCTATAATAAGCATAATTTCAATGTGGCCGCCAGTTGATTCTATTTTGGCCATCTCTATAATTAGCATAATTCCAATATGGCCGCCGGTTAATTCTATTTTGGCCATCTCTATAATTAGCATAATTTCAATGTGGCCGCCAGTTAATTCTATTTTGATAATCTCTATAATAAGCATAATTTCAATGTGGCCGCCAGTGTATTCTATTTTGGCAATCTCTATAATTAGCATGAATCCAATATGGCCGCCGATTAATTCTATTTTGGCAATCTCTATAATTAGCATAATTCCAATTTCATTTTGGTAATCTATATAAGTTCAATAAATCCAATATGGCCGCAGGTTAATTCTATTTTGGCCATCTCTATAATTAGCATAATGCCAATATGGCCTCGAGTTGATTTTTTTTTGGCCATCTCTTTAATTAGCATAATGACAATATGGCTGCCGGTTCATTTTATATTGGTAATCTCTATAAAAAGCATAATTTCAATGTGGCCGCCGGTAAATTCCATTTTGGCCATCTCTATAATTAGCATAAATTCAATATGGCCGCCGGTTAATTTCTATTTTAGCCATCTCTATAATGAGCTTACTTCCAATATGGCCGCCGATTAATTCTATTTTGGCCATCTCAATAATTACCATAATTTCAATATGGCCGCCAGTTAATTCTATTTAGGCAATCTCTATAATTAGCATAAATCCAATATGGCCGCCGGTTAATTTTATCTTGGTAATCTCTATAATAAGCATAATTTCAATGTGGCCGCCAGTTGATTTTATTTTGGCTATCTCTATAATTAGCATAATTCCAATATGGCCGCCAGTGTATTCTATTTTGGCCATCTCTATAATTAGCATAATTTCAATATGGCCGCCAGTTAATTCTATTTAGGCAATCTCTATAATTAGCATAAATCCAATATGGCCGCCGGTTAATTTTATCTTGGTAATCTCTATAATAAGCATAATTTCAATGTGGCCGCCAGTTGATTCTATTTTGGCCATCTCTATAATTAGCATAATTCCAATATGGCCGCCAGTTAATTCTATTTTGGCAATCTCTATAATTAGCATAAATCCAATATGGCCGCCGATTAATTCTATTTTGGCCGTCTCTATAATTAGCATAATTCCAATTTCATTTTGGTAATCTATATAAGTTCAATAAATCCAATATGGCCGCCGGTTAATTCTATTTTGGCCATCTCTATAATTAGCATAAATCCAATATGGCCGCCGGTTAATTTTATCTTGGTAATCTCTATAATAAGCATAATTTCAATGTGGCCGCCAGTTGATTCTATTTTGGCCATCTCTATAATTAGCATAATTCCAATATGGCCGCCAGTTAATTCTATTTTGGCCATCTCTAAAATTAGCATAAATCACAATATGGCCGCCAGTGGTCTTGAATTCTATTTTGGCAATCTCTATAATAAGCAATAAATCAATATGGCCGCCGAGGCGTTGCAGTCAAGTAATTTCCATAATTGGCATAATTCGAATATGGCCGCCAGTTATTTCTATTTTGGCAATATCTATAATTAGCATAATTCCAATATGGCCGCCGGTTAATTCCAATTAATCTCTATAATGAGCATAATTTCAATGTGGCCGCCAGTTGATTCTATTTTGGCTATCTCTATAATTAGCATAATTCCAATATGGCCGCCAGTGTATTCTATTTTGGCCATCTTTATAATTAGCATAATTCCAATATGTCCGCCAGTTAATTCTATTTTGACAATCTCTATAATAAGCATAATTTCAATGTGGCCGCCAGTGTATTCTATTTTGGCAATCTCTATAATTAGCATAAATCCAATATGGACGCCGATTAATTCTATTTTGGCCGTCTCTATAATTAGCATAATTCCAATTTCATTTTGGTAATCTATATAAGTTCAATAAATCCAATATGGCCGCCGGTTAACTCTATTTTGGCCATCTCTAAAAGGAAAATTAGCATAAATCCAATATGGCCGCCAGTTGATTCTATTTTGGCAATCTCTATAATTCGCATAATGCCAATATGGCCGCCGGTTAATTTTATCTTGTTAATCTCTATAATAAGCATAATTTCAATGTGGCCGCCAGTGTATTCTATTTTGGCAATCTCTATAATTGCATAAATCCAATATGGCCGCCGGTTAATTTCTATTTTGGCCATCTCTATAATGAGCTTACTTCCAATATGGCCGCCGATTAATTCTATTTTGGCCATCTCAATAATTAGCATAATTTCAATATGGCCGCCAGTTTAATTCTAATTTAGTAATCTCTATAATCAGCATAAATCCAATATGGCCGCCGGTGAATTCTTTTTTGGCAATCTGTATAATTAGCATAATTCCAGTATGGCCGCCGGTGAATTCTATTTTGGCAATCTCTATAATTAGCATATGTACTAATATTTTCCGCCGGTTAATTCTATTCTGGCCATCTCTATAATTAGCATAATTTCAATATGGCCTACAGTTAATTCTATTTAGGCAATGTGTATGTTTAGTATAATCCAATATGGCCGCCAGTTAATTCCAATTTGATAATCTATATAAATATAATAAATCCAACATGGCCGCCGGTGAATTCTATTTTGGCCCTCTCTAAAAGGAAAAGTAGCATAATTTCAATGTCGCCGCCAGTTGATTCTATTTTGGCCATCTCCATAATTAGCATATTTCTAATATGGCCGCCGGTTAATTCCAATTTGTCCATCTCTATAATTAGCATAATTCCAATATGGCCGCCAATTTATTCTATTTTGGCAATCTCTATAATAAGCATAAATCCAATATGGCCGCCGATTTATTCTATTTTGGCAATCTCTATAATAAACATAAATCCAATATGGCCGCCGATTAATTCCAATCAAGTAATTTCCATAATTAGCATAATTCCAATATGGCCCCCAATTGATTCTATTTTGGCTATCTCTATAATTGGCATAATTCCAGTATGGCGGCCGGTTAATTCTTATTTGGAAGTCTATAATTAGCATAATTTCAATGTGGCCGCCAGTTGGTTCTATTTTGGCCATCTCTATAATTAGCATAAATCCAATATGGCGGCCGGTGAATTCTATTTTGGCAATCTCTATAATGAGCATATGTACTAATATTTTCCGCCGGTTAATTCTATTCTGGCCATGTCTATAATTAGCATAATTTCAATACGGCCTACAGTTAATTCTATTTAGGCAATGTGTATGTTTAGTATAATCCAATATGGCCGCCAGTTAATTCCAATTTGGTAATCTATATAAATATAATAAATCCAATATGGCCGCCGGTGAATTCTATTTTGGCCCTCTCTAAAAGGAAAATTAGCATAATTTCACTGTCGCCGCCAGTTGATTCTATTTTGGCCATCTCTATAATTAGCATATTTCTAATATGGCCGCCGGTTAATTCCAATTTGGCAATCTCTGTAATTACCATAATACCAATATGGCCGCCAATTTATTCTATTTTGGCAATCTCTATAATAAGCATAAATCCAATATGGCCGCCGATTAATTCCAATCAAGTAATCTCCATAATTAGCATAATTCCAATATGGCCGCCAGTTGATTCTATTTTGGCTATCTCTATAATTAGCATAATTCCAGTATGGCGGCCGGTTAAGTCTTATTTTGGCCATCTCTTTAATTAGCATATTTCTAATATGGCCGCCAGTTGTTAATTCCAATTTGGCAATTTCTATAATTAGCATAATTCCAGTATGGCGGCCGGTGAATTCTATTTTGGCAATCTCTATAATTAGCATATGTACTAATATTTTCCGCCGGTTAATTCTATTCTGGCCATGTCTATAATTAGCATAATTTCAATACGGCCTACAGTTAATTCTATTTAGGCAATGTGTATGTTTAGTATAATCCAATATGGCCGCCAGTTAATTCTCATTTGGTAATCTATATAAATATAATAAATCCAATATGTCCGCCGGTGAATTCTATTTTGGCCCTCTCTAAAAGGAAAATTAGCATTATTCCAATGTCGCCGCCAGTTAATTCTATTTTGGCCATCTCCATAATTAGCATATTTCTAATATGGCCGCCGGTTAATTCCAATTTGGCCATCTCTATAATTAGCATAATTCCAATGTGGCCGCCAATTTATTCTATTTTGGCAATCTCTATAATAAGCATAAATCCAATATGGCCGCCGATTTATTCTATTTTGGCAATCTCTATAATAAACATAAATCCAATATGGCCGCCGATTAATTCCAATGAAGTAATCTCCATAATTAGCATAATTCCAATATGGCCGCCAGTTGATTCTATTTTGGCCATCTCTATAATTAGCATAAATCCAATATGGCCGCCGGTTAATTTTATCTTGGCAATCTCTATAATGAGCATATGTACTAATATTTTCCGCCGGTTAATTCTATTCTGGCCATGTCTATAATTAGCATAATTTCAATACGGCCTACAGTTAATTCTATTTAGGCAATGTGTATGTTTAGTATAATCCAATATGGCCGCCAGTTAATTCCAATTTGGTAATCTATATAAATATAATAAATCCAATATGGCCGCCGGTGAATTCTATTTTGGCCCTCTCTAAAAGGAAAATTAGCATAATTTCACTGTCGCCGCCAGTTGATTCTATTTTGGCCATCTCTATAATTAGCATATTTCTAATATGGCCGCCGGTTAATTCCAATTTGGCAATCTCTGTAATTACCATAATACCAATATGGCCGCCAATTTATTCTATTTTGGCAATCTCTATAATAAGCAAAAATCCAATATGGCCGCCGATTCATTCTAATCAAGTAATCTCCATAATTAGCATAATTCCAATCTGGCCGCCAGTTGATTCTGTTTTGGCTATCTCTATAATTAGCATAATTCCAGTATGCCGGCCGGTTAATTCTTATTTGAAAGTCTCTTTAATTAGCATATTTCTAATATGGCCGCCGGTTAATTCCAATTTGGCAATTTCTATAATTAGCATAATTCCAGTATGGCGGCCGGTGAATTCTATTTTGGCAATCTCTATAATTAGCATATGTACTAATATTTTCCGCCGGTTAATTCTATTCTGGCCATGTCTATAATTAGCATAATTTCAATACGGCCTACAGTTAATTCTATTTAGGCAATGTGTATGTTTAGTATAATCCAATATGGCCGCCAGTTAATTCTCATTTGGTAATCTATATAAATATAATAAATCCAATATGTCCGCCGGTGAATTCTATTTTGGCCCTCTCTAAAAGGAAAATTAGCATTATTCCAATGTCGCCGCCAGTTAATTCTATTTTGGCCATCTCCATAATTAGCATATTTCTAATATGGCCGCCGGTTAATTCCAATTTGGCCATCTCTATAATTAGCATAATTCCAATGTGGCCGCCAATTTATTCTATTTTGGCAATCTCTATAATAAGCATAAATCCAATATGGCCGCCGATTTATTCTATTTTGGCAATCTCTATAATAAACATAAATCCAATATGGCCGCCGATTAATTCCAATCAAGTAATTTCCATAATTAGCATAATTCCAATATGGCCCCCAATTGATTCTATTTTGGCTATCTCTATAATTGGCATAATTCCAGTATGGCGGCCGGTTAATTCTTATTTGGAAGTCTATAATTAGCATAATTTCAATGTGGCCGCCAGTTGGTTCTATTTTGGCCATCTCTATAATTAGCATAAATCCAATATGGCGGCCGGTGAATTCTATTTTGGCAATCTCTATAATGAGCATATGTACTAATATTTTCCGCCGGTTAATTCTATTCTGGCCATGTCTATAATTAGCATAATTTCAATACGGCCTACAGTTAATTCTATTTAGGCAATGTGTATGTTTAGTATAATCCAATATGGCCGCCAGTTAATTCCAATTTGGTAATCTATATAAATATAATAAATCCAATATGGCCGCCGGTGAATTCTATTTTGGCCCTCTCTAAAAGGAAAATTAGCATAATTTCACTGT
The DNA here is from genome assembly GCA_033675545.1 of Elysia crispata. NCBI lineage: Eukaryota > Metazoa > Mollusca > Gastropoda > Plakobranchidae > Elysia > Elysia crispata. Next base: position 9,640 of record JAWDGP010006012.1, read on the forward strand.
CGCCGCCAGTTGATTCTTTGTTGGCCATCTCTATAATTAGCATATTTCTAATATGGCCGCCGGTTAATTCCAATTTGGCAATCTCTGTAATTACCATAATACCAATATGGCCGCCAATTTATTCTATTTTGGCAATCTCTATAATAAGCAAAAATCCAATATGGCCGCCGATTCATTCTAATCAAGTAATCTCCATAATTAGCATAATTCCAATCTGGCCGCCAGTTGATTCTGTTTTGGCTATCTCTATAATTAGCATAATTCCAGTATGCCGGCCGGTTAATTCTTATTTGAAAGTCTCTTTAATTAGCATATTTCTAATATGGCCGCCGGTTAATTCCAATTTGGCAATTTCTATAATTAGCATAATTCCAGTATGGCGGCCGGTGAATTCTATTTTGGCAATCTCTATAATTAGCATATGTACTAATATTTTCCGCCGGTTAATTCTATTCTGGCCATGTCTATAATTAGCATAATTTCAATACGGCCTACAGTTAATTCTATTTAGGCAATGTGTATGTTTAGTATAATCCAATATGGCCGCCAGTTAATTCTCATTTGGTAATCTATATAAATATAATAAATCCAATATGTCCGCCGG
>JAWDGP010006013.1:2500-71495 GCA_033675545.1 Elysia crispata
TCCTTGTCCTCATTTGTTCTCGCATATTACCATAAATTAGTGAAATGCTTGTCTTAGATTAATCTTTGTCTTCCATGAGTGTTTAAACAGAGAACGTTTGAATGTGTTGAAGCTTAGAAACATTGAACTTTTACTTCCATTCGTCAAGCAATTTAACATCAAAAGTTTGTATAAGAATTAGTATTACAATTATATTGCCATATCAGTATCAATCTATCTTCTGAAAAGTTATGTTTCCTAGATTAAGAAATGAAAAAAAAAGGAATGAAACTCTTATTTCCGTTTTTTAGGTCTTTAATGAAAGTTACGAAATATTTAATTCAGAAGAAAAACGTTTTCTGTAAGCTTGACTACCACTGAGGATTTTCTTGGTTTATTGCTCCATTTGTAGAATCTGTAGAATAATTGTGCTTTGCACTTCACATTCCATCAATACAGATTATGTTTGTTCTGTGTGTATCGAATTATCAATGGGCAGTTAAGCAGCATGAATATTCCGTGATGGGTTTAAAAATGAAACATAAGTAAAAATAATGTGTGTGTATGAATGCCTTAAAACCATTCATATACACACACATTATTTTACTTATGCTCCATTTTTAAACCCATTACGGAATGATTGTGGTCGGAACAGTGCGATGCACAATTTAAGGAAAAACGGACAGATACACAAACAGGCCCTTCAGGATGTCCCGGGTATTTTCGTTATTTTCCGGAGCCGCCATAACTGTTTTGGTCAATGAGGGTGGAAACTTTACTTATCCTGTGTTATAAACAATAGTGTTCTAGTGGAATATTGTGTTGAAAAGTGTCGTAAAATATTATTTTCAGCATAATTGTACACCTTTAAAAACTTAGCAAACATTTTTTTAAAAGTATTACTCTTTGCAAGGTTCATCTACATTAGAAATAGGATTTAATCTAGAAGTATATTTATATAAGCTTCTTTTTACACCACCAATTTGAAAGTAATCAACTCGGATCTGATCACTATCTAATTAACTTAATTGAGCATAATCGTTATTGCGATTGAAGAGATCTAGTGCCTGCAAAGACGGCAATATGAATAGCAAAACTCAGAACAACTTGAACAAGATGAAACTGAAATTAATTTTGAAAGGTGAGTTTTCGCAAACAATTTTGATATAAATCTTAAGATTTATATTATAATTACATCAAGGAGTCCCTTCATGTCTATGCTACATGTTAGAGTTGAGATCTAAACCAGGTTAGGCTTTACTTTAAATCGAGAATCTGCATCTAGATCTAGATCTAGCTTTAGATCTAGGTGTCAAGAGTCTTGATCTAGATCTAGATTAGAGGTTGCTCGAGACATCGAGACTAGATCTATAAACTTCGCTTGAAAGTTAGCTTAGTAGGTCAACTTCTGCATGGGTACGGTACCTCTATCATTCTAAAGAGTGCTTCTTTTGATCAGGCCATAGAAAAATATTGGGCTTGTCTTTTGTATATATAGATCTAGGCCTAGATTAGATCTCTATCATTTTTTAACAATGAATTACCAATAAAAAGAAAATACGGCATCATATTTTAATATTTTGAACCAAAGTACCTGATCGGAATTTATTAGGGTACATCCTGTATGGCTTATAGATTATGGGGATGCAAAACTTAGAAATCTTGGTAAATTTGCAGATATTGGCCCAACTCAGGTAAGGCTTCACAATTTAATGTTTCTCGACGAATTCGAAACTTGTACTGTAGTTTAATGAGATTTTAGAGCAACACAAAAATGCTTATATCTCGAAAAGTATTTATTTGGGACAAATAAAACCTTCATATTCATGTTCAGTATTGAGTATATCAAATTCATAAGGCAAAATACAATTTTAAAGCTTCAAGTGAATTGGGCTGATAACTGCAATAATACGGTCAATCTCCATTGTATTTTCGTAATTTTGCATTGGCTTTAGAAAGTTATGATCATAAAAGGATTTGCATAAGAATAAATTATTGAAATCTATTCCTAACCATCACTAAGTTTCATCCAATAACATTTTAACAATAGACTTTTTCATATTGAAGATAGCTAAGTAATAAGACAAGGCTACTGGTGATTACTTACATAATCATATTCAGAACTACAATCTTCAGGAAAAATCTAAATTTTGTTTATAACTAATAATGAAATTAAAGCTCAATTAAATACCAAAGATTATGATAAAATTCATCTAGTATCTCATACCTTGTAGTTGATAAAATATGCTCTTGGTTCAGATAATTATATCTCTAATCTTTAGAGGGAAATAAAATTAAAAACAACAATACATGGGACGCAGAGAGGTGTGAGGGAAGGGAGGCAATAAGACAAAGTGTATTGCTGCTTTAGTTTAAAATTTATAAGGATGGAGTTCTAGATCTTAGGAAATAAAAAAGGGAAATTTATAGATGCGTAATTGAGAAGAAATTTTTAGGTTCTGAGGTAAATCTCTCAAGTTTGTTTCCTCTCTCACCCTCTCCTGCACCTATCACACCCTCTATAGAATGTTGTTATTTTATTATAGAACACAGTCATCATGCCCCAATGTAGAACTTGCGCAAAAAGCACCACGACCCCCATCATTAATATCTAAGCCTATGTAGGCCTTTTCAGGATGGCAGATCAACCAGGGAGGCATCGTTCATGGTCACCAGCCGTTACACCACTTCACCCATGTTAGCGCACAGCAGCAGCCTAAGATAAAGGATATAAAAATCTATGTCCCTTCTGACAGTGCTTGAAAATCATAATGTCCCAATCCACAGTCCAACAAAATAAAGAACCAGAAAAAGAAGGTAAGATGATACTCATTCCAAAAGGTTGCCATCTAATTAGATGCAGCCGTATACCTGGTTCATTTTATATTCCTGCTTGCATTGTAATCAGTTAATGGTTAAATGATTTTAATATATGTTCATTCTAATCTTTTAGAAACTGTACAGAGACATTTGTTGATCAAACTCGCCCTGTACCAACAAGACTCAGCCACACAAAAGCGCCCCAACTACAATAAAGCAGACTACACGGCAATGAACGAATACCTGAGCAACATTGACTGGGAAGCACAACTCAATAACCTGAACGTAGAGGAGGCATGGCAGCTTTTTCATGGCAGAAATCAATGAAGTTAAAAGGCGTTATGTACCTGAAAAAAGCACCACAGGGGACAGAAAAAAATGGCTGGATGGAGGAACCCTCTCGGCAGTACGAAAAAAGCACAAGATGTACAGGAGATGGATTGAAACCAGAGATGGGCAACATTACCAGGAATATGCCAAAGCCAGGAACAAAGCAGCAAGAGAATGCCGCAAGGCAAAAATCAGACTAGAAAAGACAGTGGCAGAACAGGCGAAGAGAAATCCTAAGTCCTTTTGGTCATATGTTAAGGCAAAAACAAGCACCAGATCTGGCATTGGGGACCTAAAAAGAGACGACGGCACTATAGCCAGTACCGACAAAGAAAAAGCCCAAGTTCTCAATGACTTTTTCCAAAGCGTTTTCACGGAGGAACCAGATGGAGAACTACCTAAAGCCCCACAATTCACATTCAACAGCCCCCTAACCAACATAGATTTTAAAACAGAGGATATAAGAAAACTTTTGACCAAGCTAAAAAGTGGAAAAGCGGCGGGACCAGATGACATTCCCACCATCCTATTGACCGAAACTGCAGAGGCCCTTGCTCTACCCATTATTATCATCTTCAGGAAATCACTGGACGAAGGTCGTGTCCCAAGTATGTGGAAACAAGCCAAAGTCACTGCTATCTTCAAAAAAGGGAACAGAACCTCGGCAAACAACTATCGACCAGTCAGCCTGACCTGCTTATTGTGTAAACTGATGGAAACTCTCATTAGGAACAAAATAATGGACCACATGCAGGAGAACAATCTCATATGCAGAGAACAGCACGGATTCACTCCTGGACGTTCATGTGTGACTCAACTACTGGACACCTTGGACTGCTGGACCGAAATCCTGGACAACGGGGGATCAATTGATGCTATATATATGGACTTCCGCAAGGCCTTTGACTCTGTCCCTCACCGTAGACTATTACATAAAGTAAGAGCGCATGGCATACAAGGATCAGTTCTGGATTGGATCGACGCGTTCCTAAGCGAACGCAAACAACGAGTGTACATAAATGGCAGTCAATCACAAGAAGGTCAAGTCACAAGTGGTATTCCTCAAGGCAGTGTGCTGGGGCCTATTCTTTTCGTTATCTACATCAACGACCTGCCAAACGAAGTAGAAAGTGAAGTCCGGATTTTTGCAGATGACACCAAACTCTTCACCCAGAGCAACGAACAACGAGACAGAGAAATCTTACAGGCTGATCTTGATAGACTGCACCAGTGGTCAGTAGCCTGGCTACTAAATTTTCATCCCGAAAAATGCTGCACACTTAAGTTGGGCAAACCAGCATCTGATCAGACATATTTCATGGCAGACAAGAATTCTACCAGCGGCAAACATCCCCTGAAGACTAGCAAAGCTGAAAAGGATCTCGGAGTGGTTGTGGACAGTCAGTAGAACTTCAAGGATCACATTTCACAAGCAACAACCAAGGCAAACAGGATCCTGGGGGTAATACGGAGATCTTTCGACCACCTGACTGATCACACCTTTGTCCAGCTATATAAAGCACTAGTAAGGCCGATTCTTGAGTATGGTCACTCGGTCTGGCAGCCAGTCCTGGAAACCTTACAGCAGGATATAGAGGACGTCCAACGCAGAGCCACAAAACTCATTGGCCATCTGAAAGATAAGCCCTACCCGGAACGACTGTCAATCTTGAAACTACCGAGCCTGGAACACCGAAGACGCAGAGGTGACATGATCGACCTTTTCAAATACGTCACAGGCATTTACGATGCAAGCCGACCCATCTTTGAGCTGGCTCCCAATAGCAATACCAGAGGGCACAGTAAAAAATTGATTAAAAAAAGGTCCCGCCTAGCAGTTCGTAGCAACTTTTTCTCAGAAAGGGTCGTGTCTGGCTGGAGCCTCCCAGAATCAGTTGTATCTGCACCTAGCGTCAATGCTTTCAAGAACAGACTGGACGCCCACTGGACGACTCATCCTGCAATCTATAACCCAGAGTGTTACAACTAGACCCTGCAAGGCATGACGTAATAAATTGGCAGCAACTTCCTTGGACCGGTGAGCTGACCTGTAAACACATGTCTCAAACACCGACAACATCAAGTATCAAGTAAGTATTTTAAACATTTTAACTTGTAAAATTGTATGCATACAAACAAATACGGTAATTTTAGAAAAAGTAAATAAAAAAATTTAAACAACCCTAATTGCACATTACATAATCCATACTGCATCAGACATGTCCACTTTGTTTAATAAACATTTAAAAATTGAATCAAGACATTAAGATTTCCAACAGATTTCCAACTAATGTTGAATTAAGTGCAACATAGCTTTCTTCACTTCAGATCTAAAGTGAAACCTGACTTTCGGAATTAAATCTTTTTTGAATGGCACCTCACTAGAATTATCATTATTAATCCATACTCTTCTTCCTCTGTTACTTGAGAACGCTATATTAGTTTGTAAGAATTTGCAGCGGACATTTTGCAAAGCCATTTTGGGTGTTGCAGGTGGATTTAGTCTCATATAAAACATCTTCATTTCCGTTTCATTACTGCATGGTTTCCTAATTAAATCACCTTCATTCTTGATGAAAAAAGAAATAATTGCATCTCACTGGTGTAGTTTAATTGTTTTCTTATTTTTGCTGCTACTTTGACATATTTTTCTTTTTCTTTTTCAGGTCTCATGGAAGGGGATATGGAGTTTTGAAGTGTAGACACCTGTTGGGGCCTACCACTAGCCCTTTTGCAAAACAAAAGCTATGTTTCTCTAGCTTGCAATTCTTACCTGACATAGACGTAGTTCACAAAAAGGTGACTGCTGGACAGTTGACAAATATATGACTTTCATATAATAATTTCATTTTCTAAATTAATTGAAGATGTGTGTCAGAGGAATGCACAAGTAAATGACATGGATTTGAATTATTTTACCTTATTATTGCACTGTATACTTTTTCCTCCTCAGTTTTTATTGGTATTACACAATTTCCAATGAAATTTCATGGATACTGATTTAAGCAAAAAAAAAAAAAGGCTGCTTTCTAAAAGTGCTTTTGGATAGAAATTATAGTTTCTTATTTTCAGATTCGATTCATGTGCTGAATTAACAAAATATAAAGATACCCATTGAAAAAGACGGTGTACGCTAATATCCCTCTTTTATTTCCCCAATTCTCTCATGCTTTGTTTTTCATTTGCAATCTAATTATCCATTCTCTCTCTTTTTAATCCCATCCATAAATCAGAAAGTGACTTTGTAATCTCAGGCATCAGTTTTATTTTTTTTTCAAATATTATTATGGGGATTTTCTAGGAAAATTTTCAGTAATTTCTAAAAACTCATTTTTGCAAACGATTATGCGTTATTTATGCGTCATTTCTGCAGGAAACAATGAGGTTAAATATGCCCCGTGCAGTACAGGAATTGAATTATAAAGAGCCTTTATGTTATATCTCAAGAAATTGTATTGTTAACCAAATAGAGGTTAGGGAACAGCAAGTCTGACTGAGTAAATATCTATACACTGACATCGACCATTCCAGCTGAAGATGGTAATTTATTTTATACAGCAAAAGTGGGGTGATTTTGTCACCCTCCAAATAGAGATAGGTGTTACAGGGTTTGTTACATACAAAATATAGGGTACTTTTGACACTCCAGAAGCACGGAAAATACAAACCAGTTTTTTGTTTATGAAACCTCTTGTGGAAGGGGCGGGCATGGCCCGGTGGCTTTCAATGCTCAAGACAGAGCTTAGGGTTCTTATTTTGGATGGTTAAGTGTTCTTTCACTCTCTATCTTCTCATCTCTCATGGAATGAAGGCAGGAGGCAGTGTCTATAGCTTTATTCATTCATTCATTAAAGGCAATGCTCAAGAAGGCTCAGGAAAGCTCCTGAAATGAACATTAAACACAGACATAAGCAGTGTATCTTAACATATTCACAAGATAATGAACTCAGTTGCGACATAGTTGTACACATGTATATTCTCGTGATGTTTAGAAATGCAATACGATTCAGTGGAACAAATTACTACAAGGAACATAATTGATAATATTAATACAACATAGCAGGACTCATTCCTCCATTAATGTATGGAATTATACACTGATAAACAGACGGACGTAAATTGGTAAGTAGGTTAGTGAATATGCTATTTGTCTGTCTCTTACTTGTTTCTCTCTCTCTCTCTCTCTCTCTCTCTCTCTCTCTCTCTCTCTCTCTCTCTCTCTCTCTCTCTATCTATCTATCTATCTATCTATCTATCTATCTATATATCTGTCTAATGCCTGTATTCTATGTACAAAATACAGCGCTTTACCGGTTTATGAATGAAACTCGGTCTCATTTTACCTCTCGATCTAATATCAGTTTCCAGGGCACCTCAAGCCACGAGAATGAGCAAAACAATATAAAATGCATAACCTCAAAGTCAGAACTTCATCGACTGTTTTACTAACAAATCAAACCATAACGGAATATTCTTATAGACTTTTAATCAAATAAATTAAAGCCAATAGTTCGCATAAATGTCGGATGATCTCCTCCAGAGTTTGGTTTAGCATCCTATTGATATATGCAATGAATTATCTAAATAAAAAGATGCTACCAAATCTAGATCACTAAGTGTGCTACATTACATATTTGGACATACCCCCAGCACCGACTGCCTCTGGATGTTGGTCAAACTGACGGTCGTTCGTTAGATGGTCGAATGTAAAGAGTTTGAGAGATACCCCTTTTTATGTAATTTACGGAGGGCCTACTACGTGTTGGACTCCACTCTAAAATTAGTATATGATGCACAATTTTATTGCGGGCGTCATTGGTGACTCATATGGAAGGATGGGGATTTAGGACCAATTCTGGCACTGGGTACGATCCTCCTACTGACGTATCTAATGCGTAACTGAGCTGATTCATTCGGTTTTGACGTCAGGGATTTCCCAAGCGTTTCCGCTCCCACTCTTGCACACGTTGACTCATGATTGCTGGGGATCATTGAGTACAACTTTTTACCTTTACCTCAAGACTTAATGACGAGAAAAGGTGGACTTAAAGAAGTAATGAGGAAAATTAACGGAGGAATAAAGAGATTAATAAAACTATTAACTATGAAATACTATTATCATTGTTTTATCAATAAACCAAAGGTACCTATCCCACATTTATTTAAAATGTGGGGACACAAAATTACCTCCAATGTAAGAATGCAATAGTAAAACACGATATACGGATAGGGATAAAAGTCCTTGTCTCATTTATCTTTCTATCTCTATCTCTCCATCCCTTTTTGAGTTAATTTATCATCTTTCTATCATCAGGCTCTATTTCTTCCGCTCTCCATATCCTATTCTCTCTGTCTGTCTGGTCCCCCCTATACCCTTTCCCTGTCTCTCTTATATATGAAAGTACTTTAATTTTTTTTTATTGTATTATGTGCTTTATCCTTAATAATATTAGAGACATCCAGTAAAATTGGGGTGTAGTGAGGTAGAAAAAAATATATTCAGACAATAAAGATTACAACTTAAGATCATGTATGGGTCAGTGGTTAGATCTCAACACCCAAACAATACATAAGCTTGTTTTACAAAACACTGGTTTAATACCTTTGTAAAGGTTCTTTTTTCCATTTTGTTACTTTTTATAAACTAAAAAATAATTATGGATCCAAGGAATAGATATTATCAATGCAACTACAATAGTGTTAGAGTGGGTTTCTAACAACCAATATTGCTAACTAACATAACCTAGTGAGCATTTGCACCAAAAATTTCAGTGCTAAAGCTGAGTTATGTGGTACTCCATATACATCAATATCAAATTCTTAAAACTTTAAAAAAAATTGTTTTTGTAATTTTTTTTTTTTTTTTTTTTTTTTGTGGGGGGGGACATGGAGGGGTTTGGTCATCTTTTAAACATCAAGAAAAGATGGTATATCTACTAAAAACCTTTTAGTGTTATTGCAATTTTTTTTAAAACTTGAAGTGACGTATATCAGGACACTTATTAAAGAGTTTGTAAAAAAAAAAATGAATCTCTTCATTCAATTTAAGCGTTTAGGAAGCTCATTCTAACTTGAACATAAGGGCATAACTAACTCGATATAGCATTTAACTGACAGGCTGAAGATTATGGATTTGATCTTTCTTTGGATTCTTTAGTGGTGTAGTTAAATCTCACCTAGCCAGCCTTATTCCTGACTTGACAGAAACCTGTCATTCTGTACAAGATATTCAACAAATCTGGGGAAAATAAATCTCATCAAAGCAAATTTTCCCTATGATTTAGCTTTTGGTGCCATGAAAATCCAAGGGGCAAATCCCAATTTAAGCTACTGGTTACCGGTAGAATGAATCTGAAAGTTGTTTCTACTATTTTTTTTTTTTTGGTCTTTGCATTTACATGGTGGCTGCTTCAATTTCCAGTTCACTATAACTTGATATACATATAGATTGGTCATGAATGGACGGGGCATTGTTCTTGTTGCTTGATGATTATTTTTAAAAGTGATCAGCCGAAGCATATTTTGTGTACATCTTCAAACAGGTATGAATGGTGACAGGATATTGAAAAATTTAAAATTTTTTTTTCTTTAATCATTTGCAATATCGCTTCAAAAAAGTACAGCTACAGTTGTCACACATATATATATATATATATATATATATATATATATATATATATATATATATACATCTCATTTGATGATATTTATTATAAACCCAAAACTGCATTTTCACATAATTTTAAACTTTCCACAGTGATAATATTATGTTGAACTTAATTTAAAACGCAAAAAGAACCTATGCAGCTGTACATGATTACCGTAAAAATTGTTAGCAAGAAATGAGAGCTGTAGAATCTGATCTTAGTTTCTAGGAAAAAGGCCTTCATTCATTCTATTCGAATAATATACTTATTTTTCCACCTAACTACAGATGTACATGTACTAGGTTGATAATCAAAGAGTAGGCCTAAGGGGTTTCAGACAATAGATTTTACATTGTTCGTGTTAGGCCTCATACCTGAACATCTTGGTACAACGAGGTTTGACAGCCATCAATATGAAGTAGAAAAATGCAATATATATGTAGTTTACATTACCACATTCTAATATTTTCTGTTAAGATCTTCCAAACATTCATGATTTTGGGCTAAAGTATATCCTCAAACTCATTTCAAAGTGAGTTTAGGACAAACAAATGGTTATATTTTTTAGAGGAACCTGTATACTAAAAATACACACGCAGTTAAGATTTCAGATCCATAATCCCTGAATTTTAAGTTTGATTAAATTGAAAAGTTTGCAGCTGAATCCTATGTGAATCAATAAGAAAATCCTGATTGAATTATTGCAGGAAATTGAAAACCAAAATGTCGCAGTTAAAAACATTCATTTTTATTTAAAATAAAGTCGCAATAACGGTATTTCAGTAAGTGCCGAGACTATTATAGGATTTTAATGCTTATCTGCAGCAGCAGTTGTTATAGCAATAGCTGTAGTATATGTGATGCAGTAGTAGTAGTAGTAGTAGTAGTAGTAGTAGTAGTAGTAGTAGTAGTAGTAGTAGTAGTAGTAGTAGTAGTAGTAGTAGTAGTATATGAAAGGCAGTAGAAGTAGTAGTAGTAGTAGTAGTAGTAGTAGTAGTAGTAGTAGTAGTAGTAGTAGTAGTAACAGCAGCAGCAGTGGTTGTAGTAGATGAAAGAAAAAAAAGTAAGAGCAGTTTATATCCCAAGAACTAACCTAAATGTTCATTTAGCTATACAACATTCTATAAAATTTGGTGCAGCTAGTGCAGAATCCTGGTAAGAGTAAAACCTATGTCTAACCATCTGTTGTAAAGAATTGTCCACACAGACTTGCAAGGCAGTGCCTAGAACTACTGCTGATCTAGCTCGATGTTAAGATCTAGAGAAAGCGCTAACGTAGATTTATAGCGTTAATGTAGATTATTAAGGTCTCAATCTGTATCTAGGGTTAGTTTAAATTAACGGGAAGGCCCACATCTGATTAACACCAACTCTATATCGAGATAATGTCGTTATAATTGAAGTTTACTTTGAGAGAAGTTTCTTGTTAATGTAAACAAAGAGATGGGACTGTCTGCTGTTAGCGAAAATGTCTAACATTTAAGAGAAAGGAGGCTTATAAATTTTTTACACTTCTTGAAAGTTAGAAAATAATGGGTTTATTGGAATCGGGCTTAATTTTTGGAATGTTTTGAACTTTTAACTTTCCCCATCGATGAAAATAATATTAATTAATCCAGCTCCGACCCGACCGACCGAAACATTGTTTATCTTCAACAATAATCACATGATAACAATAACTGCCTCTTTAGTTAAAAAAAAAAAAACCATGAAAATAACTTGACGGAAGTCCAATATAAATCTATAAATAGATTTTGCGGGTGCCAATTAGCCATAATTCTCTAAACACAACTGAGAGGGTCAAGGCTTGTCAGTACACGCGAGCCCGACTAAGTGACGCAGTCCATCTGATGAGACATAAGAAAGATCGTTATCGAACTATTTGTACGCCTGTTTATGGATATTAGACTTCGTTTAGGTGAGTAAATAAGCATTAAAGCCCTTTTCATTCAATGTTTTGTCTCAGGTGAATTTATATCATCAAATTTAGCGATGTCTTGTTCAGATCGAGATCTAGGTCAGGGTCTTTCATCTGATCAGGACATCGAAAAAACTGAACTCACGATTAAAATATGGTCCTCCGAAAACGTTAAGGATATTTTTTTTTTATCTCAATTGAATTTTTAGTCTTTTGGCTGGAGTCGTTATTTATTGTGCTTCTGAAGTGATAGAGTTCTATTTAACTTGATGAAATATATACCAGAGTCAAAATACTGAAGAAATATCTTTTCTCGACAGACCTTTCGGTTATAGAATGTCGGACTAGTCTATTTTTTCTGGTACATCAAGATAATTGCTTCTTTCTAAAAAAAAAAAAAAAAAAAAAAAAGGCTTTCTCAAAGCGAACGCTGGTACTTTAAACATGCTTTTAATCTATTTATTCAAAATTGTCCGCAGATAACATTTTAATGTTTAAGAAAGTAACAGTTATATGGTTTAAAACGGAAAAAAATCTTTCCTGGATAAGCTCACACCCCTCACGTAGTGAAACTGGTCCAATGGTTCAATAATGCCCTACAATCTGTACTTAATAGCTTAATTAAATCCTACTGAAACACATCTTATTTTCATTTAAAATCTTTTAACATAAACTATTGTTTTTTTATTCAATCAAATTCGACTTGCTCCTTTACAAAAATAATTAATTATACTTTTTTTTTTTTTTTTTTTTGGGGGGGGGGGGAGAAGTTGTATTGTTTTTAATATATTTCAGAAACGTGTGTAAAATTTTTTTCCAGTGATAACACCATTGTCACTTATTTTTTTAGGTTTCTTTTCTTATTCGTGTCTAATATTTTGATAAGTCCTAGGTGTAGAATTTCGCCAACATCAATTTTAACATGATCATTTCTTTACCATTCCTCAACTGTATGCTTATGACTTTTAAATTATTTTTTCACAGTGGATGAGACCTATAAAAAGTTAAGGCAAACATTTCTCGCCACTGGAAAAGGTCTGGTCTTCCTTATTGTAAACCAGTAGTTACTAGTGCAGCTCTATTATTTGAGAGAAGAAGGCTCTAGAGCATGGCATGAGGTATGTCTATTGATTTGTTCTTAAATGATCCTTCTCATAGGCACTGTTACCCATGGTCTTTTCAGTGGTGTTATTTTTTTTTTATATTGTTTCATTGGCTTTTTATTAACAATTAAGTCATGAAATATCGGGAGCAGAGGTGATACATGAATAATACCTTTTACGGGTTGACAGGTAGAAGTAGTAGTGTACAGTGTACTTTTACTATACGGTAGCATGCTATCTTTTTTTTTTTTTTTTAAGAAAATAAACAGAACAACTATCTCCTGTACACTTCGTATTTTAATTTTCTCTCTCTCTTTTTTTTACTCATCTTCAAGCTTGAGGACTGGCTGATTAAAATTAAACCATCTCTAGCGGAGCAGCGTCTTCGTCTTCGTCACTTTACGGAATCAGCATATAAACAGTACAGCAGAGAACCAGATAATACAAGCTTTCTCTCCTGTGCACTTGACTTCAGTTTCATCTCTGACGCTCTCTCAGAGCTGAATATCACAACTGTTAATCTCGATTACCCACCAAGCCCGCATAGTGCTTTAGCACCTTGTGCCTAACTGTGCAATACAACCATTGTAGACATCGAATTTGCTAGGAGGCATCAGAAGCTCTCCAAGAGTATCACAGCTGACTGGGTGGCAGGATTGTGTGGTTTGCAGGCATCACCAAAGTTAGCGAATTCAATAAGCAAAGCTACTATAAGTGCGTATAAAAAATTATGCTCCCAAAGAACCAAGTATCCTCAGGAGTTTCAAGCTTTTCTTGAGGACAAATTTTTTCCGCATAGTGAGCCAGCAACCGTTACAGGTACCATTTCTGGAGCTTCTAGTTCTAAAAACAGCCTGAGTATCACTTCTCTAGGGAATAAACTTAGGAATGCTCAAGAACTTTTAAAAGAATAAAGTGACTCAGTCTAAACACTTGAAACTGTATTGAAGGAACTTTCATGTGAGCGTGACAATTTAAAAGCAAAGTTACTTCATTTAAGCCGTCAAAATGACTCTTTGTTAGAAGAAGTGAAATTAATGAAGGATGAGCTTGATAACACTAAAAAAAACATGCTTCAGAGTTAAGATCTCTAAAGAACCAACGTTGTAAATTAAATGAGGCCTATAAACATACCATAACCTGTCTCAATACCAAAATAGATAATTCTAAAGTAGATATTCTTAACTTGAAGAATGGGCTCAAAGAAAAATTAGAAAAGAAAAGTGTGTTTGATGCCCTGAATATTGATTTAAAGTTTACTGAGAACAATCAGTATTCTGATGATGTTCGGAAAACTTTGATATCTTTACAGGTAGAAGGGGGAGTTGCAGCAGCAAATGTATCTAAAGTTATTAAAATTGTGTCTCAAAACATACTTCACCATAAATTCACCCAAAAACTTCTTTGTGCTCAAGCTGCCATCAATATGTTTGATGAAGGTTTTTTCATTAATTATTTTCAGGTTGCTGAAAGTGTAATTAATTCTACAAATATTACTCTCCTTGAGTGTTAAATAAAATCATTAGAAAAAAAATAACGGTAGGGAAGAAGAATACAGAAAAGCAAAGAGTTTTTTTTTTTTTTTTGTCTTTATTGATAACATTTAATAGGGAATAATCTAACTCAATTTAAGCTTTAAACAAACAAAGTTTCAGTTAAGATGAAGAAAGTAATATTGTTCTTTCGTGTCAGACTATAGAATTATCAAGGCAATTTTCATTAAGATGATATGGCGATACTCATTTTTTGTAAGCTCGTATACTATTAAATTTAAGTAAAAAATATATTGCCGTTGTCAAAAATCCATAAAGTGTCTAGAAACCTGCAGGATTAGCATCAGTATAGAAAGACGCATCATCTTCTACAACTTTTATGATGTCGGCAATATCCTTATCGGAAATATTCCCTATATCTGCCCCCAGAGCGGATCTGATTTGCCCCACAATCTTGTCCACCCCAAGGACATCACGAGCATCTTGAATGACGTTTTTGGCGGCGTTCACAATCTTCTTGAAATTCACATCGCTGACTTGGTCGATCAGATCACCGTACCTGTCTCTCATTTTCTGGCGAAGGCTTGCAATGCGTCCCCTGATGTCATAATCTTTGATTCTCTGTTTCAAGTTCTTCCAACCTCTGTTGGCGAGTCCAAAAAGGTCGGAAAATGTGTCTCGTCCGATAGCTGTAAGATTGCGGAAACTGCTGCGAATGTCGTCAAAAAGACCTCTCTTCCTCATACCACTGTCAGTGTCATCTTTCGAATCGTCTGCCGTGATATCGTCTTCTACTCCCTTTACAATCTTTCCAATGTCGTCATCAGAGAGATCATCAACGTCTTTCCCCAGGGCTGATCGCACTTGTCCTACAATTTGATCCACATCAAGGACATCGGCTGCATCTTCAATAACATTTTTCGCGGCTTTGGCAATGTTCGCTAAATTAATATCGCTGACTCTGTCAACTATGTGTCCGTATCTTGCTTTCAACCTATCCCGAAGTGCTACCAAGCGGCCTTTGATATCATAATCTTTTATTCTGTGACGCATATTCTTCCAGCCTCTGCTTGCTAAGTCCAACAGATCAGAAAGAGCGTCCCGTCCAATGGCAGTTATATTGCGGAAAATGTCACGAAAGTCTCGTTTCTCAAGGGTCGCGCCATTCACAAGGGTCACAGCCACAGTGAATACGAGAAGTACTGCGATCTTCATGGTGGGTTCCCAAACTCTACAGTCTGGAAAGTTCATAGCATTTCAATTCAAATCAATCCTTGCACAAAGTTTCTCTTTTCTCCACATAGGTTATGAGAGAGGCTTAAGATACATTGAATAAAATGGCATTACTGTACTTAGTGAAAATTGCGTGGGTCTTGTTGCGTTTTAGAAAACGTATCTCTCAACATGGTTTTACAAGGAAAAAACAATAGTGCTCGATTTGTCAGCGGCTCTTTTTCTAAGCTTGCTTGAAATTAGGCATCTCTTCTACTACAAACCACATAACGATAAATTGAGTCAGCTGTCTCAATCTTCTGGTTCCATGGTATTTAATTCAATTTGTGACTAATGCAACTATCGAAGTGTGCAATTTGTGAAGTCATTTCTTTTCAGTCAGCTAACTGGAAGAAGAAGGTGTCGAAGGATTTGCAAGGTAGAGGCGTTGAGTTCAGCAAACTTAAGTTTTACTGCGATATTCACTCATTCACATTTGAAAAACAGAATTTGCGCCACCAAAATAGTTCAATGAAGAAAAATAACAGAATCCAGAAAAGAAACTTGTGGGAATAAAGTTTTAACACTTAAGTTGTCTTTATTTTGAAAAAGCTTCATCTGCACATAATTGTCACTTCAAACATCATTCATGGTCCATGTGGCGATATCAATCCGTCTGCAGTATGCATGAAAGAAGGATCAAACAAAAGGCATGAAAGAAGGCCGAGGATCAAACAAAAGTCTCTCCGAAATCTTTTTTGAAAGAAACAGAGCATGGAGCAGATTTCTACCCAAAGTATCCAAGAAGCCGAGAAGATGGAGGAAACTCTGAGATGTTACACTCCACAGTGAATGGTGAAAAGATTTAGGACCAGTTGACAACCAATGGGTGGTTCCGCACATTGCGTGACTTCTGTGTCAGCTCAACTGTCTTATAAATCTTGAAATCTGTAAATCTGTTAAGAGCATCAATTACGTGCTAAAGTATATTCCCGAGACTACGGACCTAGTGACATTCCAAATAAACAATGGCAATGCAAACACTTTGGATGATGAAATTAAAAATGTTGTCAATGCAAGTTACAACGAAGCACGTTGAGGAATTTTTTTTTTAATTTCTACTTCATAAAAGACACTCTAGCAATGTGCAGCTTGCTGTCCATTTAGAAAACGGACAAATAGTAAGTATACTTCCCCGAGCAAAACTTGAAAGAGCTATAACGAACCCCTAACAACTATCTTAACCGCATTTCCCAAGCTTTTTGAAGGGGATCATTTCGCATCCAACCTGTTGTATCCGGATATACCCGATTTTATACATGGGACTTTTTCAAAAGAGACGTGGAACCGCCGCAAACGAGGGGAAAAAATTGAAGGAGAGAATATTTATGAGACTCAAGTAATACAAAAGCCTCCAGGCGGTTCCACCAGAAATGTCTACCAGGAAGTCTTGGATTATCCACACAGATCATAATGAAGTGAGTCACATTTTACATGGCAGTCCTATTCCGAAAACACCCTCCGAAACCTGTTGTGTTTCTCGCTACCTGTTCATTGAGCGGGTAACCAATCCAACTTGGCATCTATCTAAATGCTTTAGAGTCCAGTAAAAACAGATGAGCGCGATAACTAAAATAGTTATATCAATATTTCAAGTAGTTTGAAAAGTGCATTATTTGCCTGTAAAATATGAACGGCTCTTATTATTGGTACTCTTTCATTTTGCTTATGGTATTTGGTATTTGGTTTTAAGAGTGTTTTATTAGACTGCTGCTTGTTCCTTGACAGAACTAGGAGGAATGGTAAGGTTGTAAAGAAGTCTGTGTGATTAATAGGCGATTAACTTATCTCTTTTAAAACTAAAACCTCATAAAAGATTTGTTTCACAATAGATTTACTTTGCCTCATGCACTATGTATGATCTAAAATAAAGCTTCACCTGGTCAAGCAATACTTACCCTCAGATAAGAAATAAAAGTATACAGCTCTGCTTTAGAACGGATGCTATTTCAGGTTACTAACAATTTTGATGTCTTTTATACTACACGTCAAACCCTTAAGTTCATCCTCTTCTCCCATCACTCAGGCTCTTACTTTCAACATGAAATTAAAAAAAAAACTGCAACATTTTTTTTTAATATACGCTGAAATTGTGACAGATGGCATCTTATCTTGTATCAGTCGACAAATATAATTATAAATGATTTCTTCTAACCCAAATCAAAAGAAAAGGGCCGATAAAAACGATGAAAATCTTGCTGGCTCTGGGAAAGGTATCATGGGCAACAGCTCCTTGTTATAAACCAATTCACCTGTGGAGTAGGGAACAGCTGCTCATAGTGAAAAATTCTTTTAAAAGAATATTTTCCCTGCCTTTCTTTGTGTTTTTTTTTAACTTAATTTTCTATAGACATTTTTATATGTTAGGGGCGGGGGAGGGGTATTTTTTATTCGCTTTGTCTTTATCCATTCTCGTATTGAGTAGTGTCCATTTACAGCTAAGATTAAAACTCTACTTACAGCTAGCATTCATTTTATACACAGCTTAGGCATTATATCAATCAAATTAGTTTTTCACTCTTTTTCTTCTAAAGCTTATCTCACAATATATACAAATATATATATATATATATATATATATATATATATATATATATATATATATATATATATATATATAAGAGGTAAACTTTAAAAAAAAAAAAAAAGCAAAATAACACTTAGTAAATAAAGAATTCATGGTCGTCTTTGATTTTCATCTATAAGTGGCATTTTTTACCTTCAAAATTTAACTCCTGCCATACCTTAAATTGTATAATCTATATAGTCTATATACTAGCATATAAACCACGAACCATTTCATCTTTCTTCTTCAGAAACGGCCAGTTTCTTTTCCTTTAATGTCAAGGGACATTTCTTTCACATTATAATATAAAACTACGATTTATTGCAGCATTTTGAAAACGTATCAAGAAACCTACTCCATTACCAACTAAAGTGCGATCCAAATATTCACCATCATAGAATGCATCATCTTCTAGAACATGTAAGATATCGGCGATCTTCTGGCTATCCTCCACCTCTGACATGGTCAGTGGCGTCAACATACCTGGTGGATAACTGCAAGGCGCTCCTTGATGTTATCTCTAATCTCCTGGCGCAGATTCTTTCAACCTCAGCTGATTGCTTATTGAAAAGATATTAGAGAGTAGAAAGTGTCCCGACCAGGTTTTGTAAATTTAAATAAGGAGCTGCTTCAGTCATCGACCCTTGAGCTGATGTGGCTGCCGAATCCTCTGGTGCTGCTTCAGTCATGGACCCTTGGGTTTATGTAGCTGTCGAATCTTCTGGTACTGCTTCAGTCATCGACCCTTGGGTTGATGTGGCTGCCGAATCCTCTAGCCCTGCTTCAGTTCTCGACCCTCGGGTTGATGAAGCTGTCAAATCCTCTGGTGCTGCTTCAGTTCTCGACCCTCGGGTTGATGAAGCTGTCAAATCCTCTGGTGCTGCTTCAGCTCTCGACCCTCGGGTTGATGAAGCTGTCAAATCCTCTGGTGCTGTTTCCGTTCTCGACCCTCGGGTTGATGAAGCTGTCAAATCCTCTGGTGCTGCTTCAGTTCTCGACCCTCGGGTTGATGAAGCTGTCAAATCCTCTGGTGCTGCTTCAGCTCTCGACCCTCGGGTTGATGAAGCTGTCAAATCCTCTGGTGCTGTTTCCGTTCTCGACCCTCGGGTTGATGAAGCTGTCAAATCCTCTGGTGCTGCTTCAGTTCTCGACCCTTGGGTTGATGAAGCTGTCAAATCTTCTAGCGCTGCTTCAGTTCTCGACCCTCGGGTTGATGAAGCTGTCAAATCCTCTGGTGCTGTTTCCATTCTTAAGCCTTGGTTTGATGAAGCTGTCAAATTCTTTGGTGCTGTTTCAGTTCTTAAGCCTTGGTTTGATCTAGCTGTCGAATCCTCTGGTGCTGCTCCAGTCATCGACCCTTGGATTGATGTGGCTGCCGAATCCTCTAGCGCTGCTTCAGTTCTTGACCCTCAGGTTGATGTAACTGTCGAATACTCTGGTGCTGTTTCAGTTCTTGAGCCTTGATTTGATCTAGCTGTCGAATCCTCTGGTGCTCTTTCAGTTCTTGAGCCTTTGGTTGATGTAGCTGTCGAATACTCTGGTGTTGTTTCAGTTCTTGAGCCTTGGGTTGATCTAGATGTCGAATCCTCTGGTGCTGTTTCAGTTCTTGAGCCTTGGGTTGATGTAGCTGTCGAATCCTCTGGTGCTGCTTCAGTTCTCGACCCTTGGGTTGATCTAGCTGTCGAATCTTCTGGTGCTGCTTCAGTTCTCGACCCTTGGGTTGATCTTGCTGTCGAATCCTCTAGCGCTGCTTCAGTTCTTGACCCTCGGGTTGATGTAGCTGTCGAATACTCTGGTGCTGTTTTAGTTCTTGAGCCTTGGGTTGATCTAGCTGCCGAATCCTCTGGTGCTGTTTCAGTTCTTGAGCCTTGGTTTAATGTGGCTGCCGAATCCTCTAGCGCTACTTCAGTTCTCGACGCTCGGGTTGATCTAGCTGTCGAATCCTCTGGTGCTGCTTCAGTTCTCGACCCTTGGGTTGATCTAGCTGTCGAATCATCTGGTGCTGCTTCACTTCTCGATACTTGGGTTGATGTGGCTGTCGAATCTTCTGGTGCTGATTCAGTTCTCGACCATTGGATTGATGTAGCTGCCGAAGCCTCGGGTGCTGACCCTTGGGTTGATGTAGCTGTCAAAGCCTCTAGTGCTGCTTCAGTTCTCGATCCTTGGGTTGATGTAGCTTTCGAATCCTCTAGTGCTTCTTCAAATCTCGATCTTTGGTTTGATGTGTCTATTGAATCCTTTAGTGCAGCTTCAGTTCTCGATCCTTGGGTTGATGTGACTGCCCAAGCCTCTAATACTGCTTCAGTTCTCAATCCTTGGGTTGATGTGACTGTCAGAGCTTCTGGTACTGCTCCACTTCTCGACCCTTGGATTGATGTGGCTATCGAATCTTCTGTTGCTGCTTCAGTTCTCGACCCTTGGATTGATTAAGCTGTCGAATCCTCTGCTGGTGCTGCTTCAGTTCTCGACCCTTGGGTTGATGTGGCTGTCGAATCTTCTTTTGCTGCTTCAGTTATCGACCCTTCGGCTGATTTAGCTGCCACGGCCTCTGGTGCTTCAGTTCTTGTTCGTTTAGCTTCTGAGTTGAAGTCAGTTGATGTTTGGAAGAATAAGAGTCTAAGTCAACGTTGGACATGGTGTCAAAGGTAATGACGTCTGTGATAATGTTCTCTGTATCATTTAGCAAAACGTTCTGTGTTATGTTGGTGATGCACGCTCTAGACGTATCACTAGGAATGTTTTGTGGCTCTGACGAAACACTCTTGTTATGTGAAAGGCGTAGCTGCACTTTCTTTGCTGCTCTGTTTTACTTATCCATTGTTTTGATCAACGTCTCTGGTTAATGAAATAGGACATGCTAATATCACGATAGCGATTGATGGACTGCACTGCATGAGCTCCTTATATATGGAGCAGTGGAAGCAAAATGTGTGAAGACTCACAGCGGCATCATTAAAGTGAATAAATCACAAATCATGTGAAAGATTTGAGGATGTAAGTATAGCGACAATTGTTCGGGCGTTGTGTCACCATCAAAGAGAATTAAGGGAGAGGAGAGTGGCATGGTGGTTATCAGTCAGGTATAAGCGGTACGATCAAAGAAAATAAACTTTATAAAGAAACTTAGCCTTTGTGCGCCCAAGGGTCTAACGCCATTAAGCCAGGTGGAGGCAGCAACATCAAAGAAGAGAGGCATGAAGGGCCTTTGTGGATAGACATTATAAAGGAACATCTGCATACCGGCACAAAGATAGCCAACAATAATAATAACTGGCAACGGCTAATAATATTGACATTAAGCCGCGTCATTCTGTTTGAGGGTGGTAAATTGCCGGCGGTTAACCGCCACTTACAAAATAAAAGAGTCTTGGAGATCGTTGAGGACATCCTGTCTTCCCCAGACGCTATCACCGTCAGCTTTATGCATCATTTCCTACTGAATACATCCATGTACTGGTTATGGTTTCTTTAGTCTCTCTCTCTCTCTCTCTCTCTCTCTCTCTCTCTCTCTCTCTCTCTCTCTCTCTCTCTCTCTCTCTCTCTCTCTCTCTCTCTCTCTCTCTCTCTCTCTCTCTCTCTCTCTCTCTCTCTCTCTCTCTCTCGAATACCTCTCAAGTGTCCCCTGATGCCATAACTTCTACATGTAATTCTGTGGCGAAGATACTTCCAATTTCTGTTTGTTATGTCCATGAGGTGTTAGAGAGCTTAAAACCCATCAAGATACTATACTGTTCGACATGATTTGGTCTTCATAAAATAAACATTTTCATTACTTACATCTTTTCCTTAAGGTGCCTTTTGGTTTTTATAAAATCTTCTGACTAGTTTTATCATCGCAACATTGGTTCTAAACGTTTCAGTTGCAGCGAAAATGTGCCTCTATGAACCTTTAGTGTTTTTTTAAAACGCCCTATATAAAGTTATGTTGTGCATGTATTGGTATAGGAAATTTCTAGGAAATTCTAGGAAACAGCACCAAAGATCAAATGCTTCAGTTACAGACTAATTCTCGGTTCACTTGACAGATTTTACAGTCGCAGACTGCAACCTAAATGTATCAGAAAAAAAAAGAAAACAATGATTTGCATAAGATTGTTTGAGACCAGGAATAACTTGCAGTAGTGAGAATCTTCATGACCCTTTGAAAGAGTGACTTTGGTGCTTCTACTTTAAGAGTCTTGTCAAAATGTCTGAATCATCCAAAACTGAAAAAAAATTATTTCTTTAGCTGACGATCTGAACTGATTTTGCTGTTTCCATGAGTCTTAGCTAACAAAGCTATCTATATCAAATGCTGCTTTAATTTCATATTCTCTCTCTCTCTCTCTCTCTCTCTCTCTCTCTCTCTCTCTCTCTCTCTCTCTCTCTCTCTCTCTCTCTCTCTCTCTCTCTCTCTCTCTCTCTCTCTCTCTCTCTCTCTCTCTCTATCTCTCTCTATGTCTCTGTCTCTCTCTCTCTTTTTATGTCTCTCTTTCACTCTCTCTCTCTCTCTCTCTCTCTCTCTCTCTCTCTCTCTCTCTCTCTCTCTCTCTCTCTCTCTCTCTCTCTCTTTCACACAGTCACACGTTGTGGTGTGATTGTTGCTCTCTCAAGTATTGGATAAACAATGAATACTTCACAGACAAATAAACAACTCGGTATGGTAATGCATGCTTCAGACTTTTAGTCTCCCTCGAATGGTTGGGAGAGAGAGAGAGAGAGAGAGAGAGAGAGAGAGAGAGAGAGAGAGAGAGAGAGAGAGAGAGAGAGAGAGAGAGGGCAGAAGAGTGAGAGGAAGGTTATAGCAAACAACCAACAAATTGATTGATGTATTAGTCATGGCCCTATCTTTCATCTCCTCTACCGCGCACTAGTTTCGCCAGTGCTATCTCTATCTTATGATAGTTTAAAGGAGTTCATTGCTACAAAATTAATTTTGCAGTTTAGGACACAAGCTTTGGCCGCTCTTTCTTTATCACTTACGAATTCAGAATAGGGTCAAGATAAAATTATAAAAATAATCACCTTTACAGCTGACCATCAGTTGATAAGATAATAAGGTAGATGAAAGAGTGGTTGGAAATAGGACGCTGGTGAAAGTGAAAAGGAGATAGATTAAGTGATTTAGTCATTAAGTTTGGGCTGACGCGATGGTTCTGCCCCAGATCTGATAGCATAAAGTGAGGCAAGATCGGCTTGTGGACTTGGTTGTTCAAACTTCTCTATTTTCCAACTCACTTAATTTTCCAATTTGGTTGTTTTTAGGTGAAAAACTTAAAATCTCTATGAATAACTTCGCAAAATCATGTATAACCTCGCCTGTTAATTGCCTGTGAGGCAAGATCGGCTTGTGGACTTGGTTGTTCAAACTTCTCTATTTTCCAACTCACTTAATTTTCCAATTTGGTTGTTTTTAGGTGAAAAACTTAAAATCTCTATGAATAACTTCGCAAAATCATGTATAACCTCGCCTGTTAATTTATTACTTCTCGTTTGAATCAGCATTTTTTTTTTCTTTTGGAATGAGAAAAATGTGTACGTTTATGGTAAAGGAAGGGTAAAGAATGGTACATGTGTAAGAGAAATAAAAAGAAGTGTATATACAGGTAAATCATGTACCACCAGGTGAATTTAGTGTTTTTGGCTCCAATCTCCTCAAGAGATAAAAAAAAACAGTACTGACAGAGGATTAAGTTCACCCAGCAAGGGAATAAATAGAACTTAGAAGAGAAAAGGTCGAGGATGCGGAGGAAGAAGAGGACGAGGGGGGAAATGGAGAAGCAAAAGGGGGAGGAGGAGGAGAAGAAGAAGAAGAAGAAGAAGAAGAAGAAGAAGAAGAAGAAGAAGAAGAAGAAGAAGAAGAAGAAGAAGAAGAAGAAGAAGAAGAAGAAGAACAACAACAACAACAACAACAACAAGACGAAGGAGGTGGAGGAGGAGAACAACAACAACAACAACAACAAGGAGGAGGAGAAGAAGAAGAAGAAGAAGAAAGTGAAGGAGGAGAGGAGGAAGAAGACGAAAAAAAAGGTTTTATCGTGAGTTCAAGTAATTTTTTTTTTAAATGAGAAGAGAGAGACCTGTGACACGTGGAAATGTAACAAAGTGATAAGAACTATTATATTTATAGAAACATGAAAAGAATATTTCTGTGCCAACATTTTTTATCTCCAATTATACTCCTATTTAACCTTTTCCCTGAGAGTTAGTGTAATATTACAGTTTTGCAGCTTAAATCGCGATGGAGTAAAGTTAGAAGCGCAATGATGTCAAAGCACGTGATGCTATCGAAATTTTATGAACATGGTGGGTATTTTACATTTAAAGATTAGCAGCAAAAGACAAAGAAGGAGAAAACAAGAGGTAAAGGACGTAGAAAAAGAAGAAAAAGTGGAAGGAGAAAGAAGAGAAGAGGTAACCCAAGAGGACAAAAAAAATTTAATCAAATATATGTACAAGCAGCTTCCATGACAAAAGAAAATGTCTCATAGCTTGATCTGTGCTAGTTAGTATGTCTTTATCATAACCTGGTAGATCGCTAATGATCTAGATCATAAATCAACACAGAATGTTTTTAAATTCCATCAAACCTCTTTAGAAGCAACATAAACCACGTGTTATATTTGAAAATATTGAGGATGTTAATTCAACTCAATACATTGTGTTATGGTTTCAGGTTTTCACTGCGGCTGAGAAGGAGTACCATGTCCATATAACGGCCCTTAAATGGCATTTATCAACGAAATTAAAATTTGGAAATATAAACTAAAAAAAAATAAAAAACAAAACAAACAATCCAGAGGCTTGGAAGCTCATGAATCATGTTTTATGACAGTCCACACTCTCTATTCGAAGATGTATGGGCCTCTACATGTATGTGTTTTTCAGATCTCATGAAGCTTTCAATTACCCCCAGCCCCTCAAAACCTAGAAAAAAAATAGCTTACATCAGTAAAAAATCTTTTGCTCTGTGAAAAAATTTGGCAAGAGAAAGAAGCAATGACCCTATCTCAGGATCTTTAGAAAGAAAAGCATCTGGTTCAGCTACTTGAGAGAACAGAGTAGGTCTACTAGCTGACTGCAGTAATTATGAAGTTATCCAGTCTTAGCTATACAGGAAAGATTTTCAAGAAGAATCCTCCGGGAACTTTGAATGAATGCAAAAGCAATTCTTGAGCATTATAACTGTATTATTTTATAGTCTTAGATTATCTCTTAAAACAGCTTTTGATAAATCTCAGGACTAGGTATAGAAATTTATCTTGTCTGATGCCGCCAATCAAAGACATGTAAGCATGAGCTTAGACATGGCTTAGCTAGGTTTACGACAACTCTGGGCTATGCAATTTATTTAATTAAAGTGGTTTTTTTTAATATATAAATAATGTACAGATGTTGTTGCAACCTTTAACTTTGTCAGAGATTGCTTTTTGTATGATAAAAATCAAAGTTTCCTAAAAAAAAAAAATTTTAAAAAGTTTCTTGTGTAATGGGCGTTACAGATAATGCTTAAAGATATGATCCTAGCTTACACAGTTGTAGACTAATAGCTTTGTGTTTGCCATGCAAGACAATTCCAATATTTGAGATTCAAGTTCTTTTCTTTTTTTGCTTCTTCAGTTGTGGTTTCAGACAAGAGCCACTCAAGAACTCATGAGAGCTATCTTAATCTTGTATGAATTACTGCCACAAATTTGACCCCTTAATGAGATAATGTTTTTATCAGTGTAAACAGTGTAAAAATGCACGGTACATTTTGTACATGTACATGTATTTAACTTTGCACACTAAGAGATGCTTAAAAAGTTGTTGCTATGGAGCACATAAGCTCAGGTCTCCTAGGGGCAAGAGACTCACTTTTAGCAAAGTATAAAACCAGAGGAGCTGCCCTCAAGCATTGACTAAAGCTTCACAAGGAGTAGTGAGCAATGCATCTGAGACAAAATCTTTGTTCTACAATCAATTTCTCGTTAGGATCTTTTTCTAACCAGTCTGAGATGGTCCAATGCTTGAAACTTGAACATAAAAAAGGGCATCACTGGTAGGTATATCATTTGATTATAATTACTGGTAGCTATGTCACATGATTATATTGGTAGGTTTATCACCTGATTATATTGGTAAGTATATCATGTGCATATATTGGTAGGTGTATGGCATGATTATATTCGGGGTATGTCAAATGATTATATTGGTAGGTGTACCATATGGATCGCTAGGTATATCAAGTGATTCTATTGGTACGTACACCATGTGATTACAATTATTGGTGGGTATATGATATGATTATATTAGCATGTGTATCACATGGTTATAATTATTAGTAGGTATATCATGTGATTATAATTATTGGTAGGTATATCATGTGATTATAATTATTGTTAGGTATATCACAGGGTTATGTTGGTGTTAATTTCATCTGATTATATTGATAGGTATGTCACGTCATAATAATGGTAGGTATACCACGTGATTATAATGGTGGGTATATTGTGTAATTATATAGGTAGGTATATCACGTGATTCCTCGATTATACTTACACACAAGTGAAAGTCATCTTGTACTGACATGCGCACAGACTCAGCCAGCCATGAATGACAAATCTTGTGCCAAACAACTATGCTCACTTGAAACAGCTTTCAAATTTGAGAATCCCTCTTGATTCAATTTTTTTCAGTTTCCGAATTGAAGCCCTGAGTCTTTTTGCTTATCCATTGGGTTTAAATAAAAGAATAGCTATTCACTCACACAAGGCAGTGTACCTTTATGTACTTTTTGTTCTTCAGTTTTTCACCTTTTGCTTTGCTACTCAACATTTTACATGATTCTCAATTCCTCATGTTTTTTTTCTTTTTTTTTTTTTACACAAAGCACTATTTTCAGGCCTTACTGACTGATGTATCTGCAGAGAGGAAAAAAATGATCACGGCACCTCCTGAAAATTTAACACGTAATTTTTTTTATTTTCTAAAACAATGAAAATAATAAATGGGCCGTAACGAATTCTAGCTAGCCTCTATTTGCCAGAATATTGGCCAAAGCTGTCAGTCTTGAACATGCATTTCTTTATGCATTCATACAAAACAAATTGCAAGTAGCTTGTTCTTTGCACATTTATTTTTTTAAAATAACAAAAAATAAAAGTCATCGTATAGTATACAATGTCATAAAGAAAACAAGGCTAGTTTCAACTTCTTAAGATTCACAGGGCAAAAAAGTTCAATAAGTTCAGAAGAAGCTATTTCTTTAACAACATTTTCCTGAAATCATCATTGCTCATTGCTGATCCTCCATTTGATGATGATGATCTGGCATCTCCAGCAGCTGATGGCATCTTGTCTGTTGATGTTGCTGATAATGATGATTTGCCAGTTGCAGCACCAGTTGTTTGCCTCACTGCTCTGGGTACCAAAGATACCTGAGTACGAGCTTTGCCACGTCTATTGAGAGATAGAAACACAATATATGATTAAAGACACAGAAACGCTCTCTCTCTTCCCCCTCCTCTCCTAAATTCCTAAATTAAAACAAAATTTAATTGCACACAGAGCCATGATTGTGGGCCATTTTTTTCCAACTGATTTAGCTCATTCTTGTTTTGTGCTCATACTAAGAGGTTGAATCACCATCTACAGCTCAGCTCAGTCCCCCAAATGTTAAGTTCTGCTTTCTGTATTTTACTGGCTCAAATGAGGTACCATAGAGGTTTACTCATCAGAGTATATATAAAGGCCTATATACTAGCTTAATAACAAGTTGCATATTGAGCACAGCTCTCCTTTAAGTCCTAAATTTATCCTTCATTAAGACATTTGAGCTGAATAAGATCAATATCAATGTCTAAAACTTGTCACAAGACTCCACCTGGCCGTGTAAAACAGAAAAACAACAATCTAACATTCAGATCCAGATTTATAATCATTTGCCTTGGAATGAAAATCGCCTACTATTATTATTGTCTCATGTCATGTCATAGTCATGATATATAAGATCTAGATTTACTCTAGATCTAGATCTTGCTCCACTTACAATTTCCCAATGATCATAATAATGGACTAGATTTAGATCATATATTTTGACTAAAATGAAAACTGCTTAGTTGTATTATTAACTATTCTCAGATGAAGAAATAATGATCTTTTGTTGGAAATATTGACGAGATCTGGGTGTGAAGATGGAGAGAACATAGTTTTTCATACGAATGTAAGATAAAAGAAATAACTCGATGGCACCAAAATCTTGGATGGTTTCAACTACAATATAAATCTCAATATTGTAATTGAAAATATAAATATCAAATAAAAAATACATGATATCGATATAGTTTATCGCCCAGTTTTATACTTTCGAACCAGTTGATTCTCAATGGAACATACTCGTCATAGAATTATATTTTCACTATTTCTTTTTCCACAAAATTTTATATGCGTTTAACCTTACCGTGAAAGTTTCCCTCTGGCACAAGGACAGGATTTACGGAGGATCACTTCAATGTTCAAAATATTCAGAATTTCATAAATTTACTGAAATTTCTTTTTCCTGCTGCCTTGATTTTAAAAAAATTAATGTTGAGACACATATTTGGGGCTGATATTATGTATTTGAATCTCTCACTATCATTATTGTCTGATCCAGAGTGCTATATTAACCTATTCTCTATCCTTTAGTATCTCTAATCAATTTTATAAAGATACAGTGCAAGGATGGTAAGCACTTTTTTGCACTTAATAATGATAGTGAGAGATTCAAATACATAATATCAGCCCCAATTATATGTCTCAACATTAATTTTTTTAAATCAAGGCAGCAGGAAAAAGAAATTTCAGTAATTTTACAAAATTCTGAATATTTTGCAAGATGCAAAGAGCATTGAGTCTGTTAGAAATTCACTTTAGAGTTAAAAATTTCTCCTCTGTTTTTGTGAGGAAGATGCAATATACCAGCTATACTTGACAGCACTCACATGTCTGTGTCTCTCTTTCCACTGCCCAAGTTTGCCAGACGGGCACCTGGCCCATCAAGACGAGTAGAGAGGGGGGTCCTGCGCTCTGGCGGGTTACTTATGTCCACTGAGATGATATGTTCTCCAATCTGGAGACCGTTCGTTTTCATCACTGCTTGGCTGGCACTAGCCTTCGGGGCGTTTTTTTTTTTTTTTTGAAAAAAGATATAAAAAATGAAGATGGTAGTAGCACCCAACAAACAATATCAAAACATCAATTACAAGCAAAACTAAGGACAGGAGAAAAGTGGCAAATAAAATGAATACCAATAATAAAATAATGATGATAAAGATAACATTTCAATAAGATGAAGACAAGGAGTGGTATTCCCTTCTCAAAATGAATATAAAAAGTTCTCACCTCATCTTCATATTCTAAAAAAGCAATTCCTTTTGGCGATCCATTGCGATAAGTTACCATCCTGATATCTTTTATGGTTCCATGCTGAAACAAATTCATGTAAGGAAAATGTACATAAATGTTGTGTTTTTTTCTTTCTCTTTTTGCGTGGAATTAGTATATTTAATATTTTTATAACATAATGAGCATCTCTCTTATTAAGTAAATAAGTAGCACAAAAACAAACAAACAAAACAAAGTATGAGGTTATTCTCAATAAAAAAATGAAATTTAGGCTTCCATCTATGAGGCCAACAAGAGCATATCAATCATATTCCAGTCAGCTTGTAACACCACAGCAGCCAAATTAGAGATGTCATTTGTTAACAAAATGTCTATTTTTTTCTTTAGTTAATGATGATAAAAACAATGAAAGGAAATGTATCTATGAAGTACAAAGCCTTTATATAAGTACATCCTGACCAGTATTGGTTGCTTGACATGCATTAAACGATGGGAACAGGCATAAAATGAAAAAAATAAATAAATAAATAAATGAAATATCCTAATACTAAATAAGTAAAAATAAAAAAAACCAAATACATGTATGTTAAGCTCTGAAATGTTATAAGAACTCAGCACCATAATTGGGCACCTAAAAAATTTCATTGGTACAGAGATAGAAAGCTTGCTTGTTCCCCAGAATGGGAATCCAATGAATTATTTCCACACCTTCAATAACATTTTATTAACTTTATCTTCACTGGTTTTACTTCACCACGACCGTTTGAGATGAGTGTAGTATTTTTGGCTGAACGACATATTTTGGTCAGAAGGTCTAAACTTGATTTTCAAGTGCCAGGCGAATATTTAATGAACAAATCTTTGCTTGTGTTTTCTGGTGTTGGGTGCCCATTTCATTTTAGCAAGTCTGCCCTTGTAGTGCGTCATATAGTCTTTGAGACGATGGAAACATTATTCTAGAACTATAACTTGATATAGATTTTAGATTTATTACGATTCTAGATCCTGCAAGATATAAAATCTAAATCTTAATCTATTTCTAGATGTTGATTGGATCTTTATCTCTTCTGAAAAATCGTTTCCAATATCTCAGTTTAAAGGTGCAGATAAAAACAAAAATTTAAAAAATGAGTTCAGATATTTTGAGCATTATATGATCTTACAGCTGTCACAAAGATTAGCTTAAAAAAACATAGACCATCAGCAGACAGAACAATAAAATGATAAAAATAAAGAGACCAAAATGATGAAATGAAAATGTCAAAGTAACAAAATCGTTCAGAATTACAAAAAAAATGTCAGTAACAAAAAGGTGAAAACACTCAAAAAATGTATTTATAGTAATATTCTTCAAAGATCTAGAATTCAAATCCTATTTAGATCTAAATGTAGTGTCAATCCTGCTTCACGTTTTGAGCACAAACATATTCACTTGTATAGCTCTTTTGTAATTTCCAACACACCTAGAACTAGAGCCAAATTTCTATGACGAATGAGTAATTTTGTGTACAACTTTTTTAATTATCTCATTTAAGAGCCCATGTTAGAATTTAAAGGTTTGGAAGTCTTTACAACTTTCAGAGTCTAACATAAATAACATACTCATACATGTACATTTCTTCTACTTCCTCTAGCTATGAGAAGTTTCACATCTTTTGTTAAATTATTAATAATTTAATTGAAATAATTTTCTTACAACTGCTTCAAGTTGTTAAATTAATTGTATCAAACGTTTGGAATTACCGTTGACTTCAATATTTGTCCTCGAATTTAAAAACTTCTTTTTCTTTGAAATCTCAGTATTTACTTTTACTAAAGAATAATAGCTTTAAAAATAGTTTCCTATACTTCTAACTGGATAGTCAAGGCTCATTTGCATGATAAAGACACTCTTTTTTCACATGTACATCCTTTTAAAGCTCAACCTACTTCTTTAAAAATTGTCTCTAATGCATCTCGTGTGATGGTGAAGGGTAGTCCCTTTATAAACAACTTGTTCTTCTCCATTTTATTTGCATACTGAAACAAAAAAAGATTTTAGATAAAATTTATATAGGGTATAATTCATGTCGGACAGTCACAACATTTTTAGTCAAGATTGACATCATTTCAGTCCAGATCAGAAGTTAAACATTTTTTTAAATACATGATAAATTGCGCAGCATTTAAAGGATTTTCGCAGCAGACTCTATTTTAAAGCTTGAACGCCAGTTTAATGTTAATCAAAAACGGAAAATAGAAAACAAAGGCTTGCGATTGCAACTTGGTATTCTAGTGAAAACTGCGGTAAGCAGGGCATTTTTGATATAAATATAACTAAGTAAGTTATTATTTCACACCCGGGGCTGATAGTTGGGCTCTCTTCGCTCTTAGCCAGCAGATCCGCAGTTAGCTGGGCGCTTTCAATAGTTTCTACGCATTGACATTGCTGATTTTGGGTCGAGAAAGTCGAATCAGTTGTCAGATTTAAAATCCAATGCCTCATAAATGAAGATTTGACCAGCAAGCATAGCTCACTGCACTGGCATCAGCTTGTCTGTCTTTGAAAAAACAAATAACCTCTCGCAGATGGACAACGTAGCGTTGCAAGGGCAATTTATTTTCAAGTTGTCCCAGTCGATGAGCAATCAGCTTTCTGTGTCGATAAATTCCTGCAATATTGCAATACACTAGGCAAGATATTGCCAAAATAATCGCAAAGCGATAATTTACAGCAATTATTGCAACGTGCATGGCCCACTTAAGGGAAATTAGAAGTATCTAAATCCGATTTTGTTGCAATCAGATTTTTGTCTAACTCCCAATCATCTCTCAGAACTATTTAAAGAAAAATATTTAAGCTTGACTAAAAAAAGAAAGATTGAAGGTGAAAAAGAAATCAAGATGAAAAAAATGAAAATGTCAGTATTCATAATGTTTTTAACCTTAAACTGAGGTGCAGATTTGACAATTGATCGGTCTTCACAGCGAGAGACAAACATGGGCCGACCGTCTACAAACTCCCGGTCCAGTTTTAAAGCTTTTAAAACGGCATTCTGAGGTGATTGGAAAAAAGGGTCATATCAATGGGTATTTTTTAAAAATTTAACACCAAACAAAAAATAAATGTGTCTTCAACAAAAAAAATCATATTTCCAAATAATCTAAATAAATGACAGGCATTATAATTTGCCTTCAATGCAATTTTAGTGTATAATTGTGAAACATTCTCATTTCCCTGAAAGTTACGAATAAAAATTGAAAACCAAAATTCAGCCCCATATTTTTTTAAAAAGTTCACAAGTTGACTCATTTCAAAATCTACAAAGGTGTATTAATTCTTAAAGAAATTTTATTATGTATCCTTTTCAACAACTTACACATTCTGTAAACTCCACATAGCCAAATCCTTTAGACTTTCCTTTGTAGTTTTTGACCAAACGGATATTTGAAATACGGCCACACTGCTGAAAAGAAGCAATAATCTGTCAAAAAGTCCCAACATAAAAATAAGTGTCTATGTAAATCAACCCTGCAGTCTCTTTATGTTCCAATAGAGGCAGATAGGCACTGCCATTGGTACAAATTGGTGCTATCTTAGTTTCTTTGTGCTCTATAAATTCCTCAAAACCAGTCATAATCACTTGGACATCAAAAATTTGAATTTAGAATGAAGGTGTTAAAATGTACATAAATTCATCTTTTTCTCACTTTATAAGAAGAATAAACAAATTTTTTATCTCCCATGAAATTTGTAAAATTTGAAGCAGTTGACACCCCTGAGAATTTTAAAGAAATAAATTGTTCTGGATATTAACAATCTAAAATGCATTTTTAAAATTTCTTATGTGCATATTGTCATTTTTTTCTTTAATTTAGATCAGACGTAAAAAATACCCATGCTTAAGGAGGAATCTTCTTATATCTTTCCTTTCTTTTATTCATTAAGATATATAGAATATTAATTTATGTCAAATTTTGCGCAAATTTAATTTGGCTACTGGCACAGGTTTTGCATGATTCTTTTGGTTCTTTGTCAGAGTGACAAAAACATTTTAAAACATTCCTAGAAAGTGTTAGATAGGCTTTTGTTTAAGTATGTGACTAAACCTCAAAGATAAAATATTATTTTATTCAAAAGGAACTGACCTTTTCAAAAACCTCCCTCAATCTCTCTTCTGGCAGAGTGAAGTCCAGGTTTGAGATAAAAACTGTTACATTATCTTTGCTTGAATCATGCTGCACTGATTCACCATGTTGCCCAGCCTCTTCTGGAGCCTTGACATCCTTCTCTAAGATAGACAGATCAATTTTAAATACAGATAATTGTAAGTGGCCATTATTACTGTTTTCTACATAGAGCTCATCAGAAAGAATGTCAGGTCTTGCATTAAAGCAAAGACATTAGAGCAAATTTTAGTAAAAAACAAAAATAATATATAAGCATTAAAATCAAGGCAAAATTATCATTTCAAAAAAAGATGGAGCTAACACTGGCACACCTGTCAGCTGTAAAAAAAAAAAAAAAAGGTGCAGTAAATCACCATCTGGTCTTCATGGTTACTTTTGGACATGTTCGAACATTCAAATTTTGTTCATAACACTTCCTTTAGTTTCTAAACTATGGCTTACTTTCTCTCTCAGGGAGCAGGGGCTGGCCCTTTTTTTTATAAAAAGTTGTTATTTATTTTAAAAAATAGGCATCACTTAAAATAAATATAGAAATAATTTGCTTGTCATAAATGATATTGTCATAATTTATAAAAAAAAATTACATTTAGGAAATAATTAGAGTATCAATGAACAATGAAAGCAATATGATCAAAAATAGAAAAACTTGAATGAATATTGGGGTAAAAAAAACTTGAAGCACCTATGGGAAACTACACTTCTGTATGAAAATGTACAATTTCTCTGACAATAATGATTATTTTATATCCTTTTCATGTGAAAAAAACATGAATTCTAAGACAGAAAGCAAAACAATGTACCTAAAGATGCTAAGATTTTCTGTTATGAGCTCAAATAATAAACAAGAAAACTGTCTAACAGTAGACATATAAGTGAGCAACCAAAGCAAATTTAAGATAGCAAACAAAGGCAATTTGATTTATTGATGAGGAAAGAATTATGGGAATGAGGTATTTTTAACACATATAAAATTTATCAAGTAAATTAAGAGATGCTAAACGTAGGTACCTTTTAGTTTTTTTGCTGGTGGCTCTGATGAAATGATTGATGACTTTGGCCCATGATCAGCAAAATTTCCCCTCTCTTGACTCTGGTTCTCAAGCTGGAGTTAAAAAAAAGGAAAGCAGGCCTTTGAGTGAAATAACTTGGGATATAGGCTTTTAACTAGATAACCATTCTTTAAAAAAACTCAACGTACCGTATTCCCTCCATTAGTAGCGCCATCTCTAATAAACGTCCCCCCCCCCCCTTTCCCATCCAAGCAACACTTAAAAAACACCACTTTCGAGAACAAAAGATTCTTATTAAACTCAAACTCAAAACATTTATTAAGCGATAGATCTGATGATAACAACAGACAACACATGTAAACAATGAATGACTATGATACTGCAATTGTCATATCAAATTGGGGATGTCAAAGGCGTCTGAGGTTAATGTCCTGGACTATTGCAGTCCTCGTAGTCATCGGACTGGAATGACACCCAACCATGGCACTCTAAAACTAACTAGAGAGGGGGGGGGAGGGCGGCGATGGCGGAAACGGCGGCACTTTGTCTTTGAAGAAAGTCATCCAAAACATTCCATTAGACGCACCCCCCCTCTTCATTTTCACGCGCCCGGCGCTACTATTGGAGCGAATACGGTACGTGTAAAGAGGGTTACAGGAGTTAACATAAGCAACAAGTTTTAAGAGTTTCAAAGAAGATGGATAATGGCCTTACTCCAAAGAATAAACCACCTACTTTCAGATTGAGTAACTGGTACTGATAAAAATATTGCAATAAACACAAATTCATGGACAGCAGAAAAAAAAAGAAAAGCAAAGATCAGAAAAATAAATTCAACCAAACAAAGCGTGAACAAAAATATAAAAACTTCAAGACTTAAAATTTCAAACACTAAGAAATAAAACAATATGGTTCACAGCCAATAAAAGAATTATGACAGAGCCCAGGAAGAGACAGTAGAAATGTAAAGAAATGCTTTGCTGATCATTCTAATGCATGTGTCTCATGAAGTGTTTTAATCTAAACATGATTGACATTCCTTGAATGGATATTTGCTTAAAATGTGTAAATATGAATTATGTAGAGATAAAGGAAATTCCATTATCTTGACAATATTGATAATTAAGATTTAGCAATTATTTTGCTATGCATTTGAAAAACCTTGTTTTAACTACTTGCTAACTTTTTCTTGATTCAAGATTCAAGACTAATTTGGCAAATTCTAGATCATTGTCGATGAGAATATAAGAATGATTGAAGATTATAGATGTTAAGGATGATAAACGATGGATTATTTATGGCTCTTAATCTGTCTTTTAAACTGTTTTTAAAGCTACCACATTCATCTTTTCAGATGGCTTTATATTATCATTCAATCAGATGGATCTTGACCCTTTATTTAATTTTGTGATATACAATTTAAAGTAATCTTAAATTTTATTTGTTTGGTTTTTTTTTTTGGGGGGGGGAGGGGTTTGTTTGTTTTGTATATAACAACCAGCAAAAAACACTCACAGATAACAAGTACTATGCCTTTTAAACACACATATAAACACAGAGGCATGAAAGACAAAAAGAAAAAATGATCTAATGGGAAAGAAAGACAAACAGTCAAATCAAAGAATAAAGAGAGATAGACAAAAAAAAAAACAGCATACAGCTGAGTGCTCAAAGTTCATGATTTATGACGAACAGATTGAACTATCAAACCAGCTCAATTCCAGCCAATTCTTGAACTTACTTTCCTCTTGCGTCTGGTGTCTGACATTCCTTTACTGCCGGTTTCTTGGGACTGTGAGTCACTTATACCGATAGAGAGTTGCTTCTCTTTCTTCTGAGCTTTCTTATCTGGTTTTTCTCTCTTTTTAGCATCCTGTATAGCCTGTTCCTTCTCAGCAGCCTGCACCAAGATATCAAACAAGCTTGATGAGTAAATATTTCCATTGATTTTACAGAGAAATGTACGATGGTTTCAGTCAAA
Source organism: Elysia crispata (assembly GCA_033675545.1). Taxonomy (NCBI): domain Eukaryota; kingdom Metazoa; phylum Mollusca; class Gastropoda; family Plakobranchidae; genus Elysia; species Elysia crispata. The sequence goes on from JAWDGP010006013.1 coordinate 39,136, forward strand.
GTTGATACATTAAAACAATTACAAATCAAAAATAAAATACTCCGATCACACTTAATCAAATCACTATCCGTTTATTTGAAAGCATTGCATACAAGTCATTAAAACCACATTTTAAAATACACTGTACACAAATTTTTTTTTCAATTAAATCAGACCATTCTATTGTATAAGGAAAGAGATGGATTGATTAAAAATAGAAAATTCTTCACATAGCAATATTATGAGCAATGCACCTATGGACGTGTCTTTGAAAGGAAAGGATCAACTTTGTTGCTACCTTTGCCCTGCGTTCATTGATCCTCTCCATCTGAGCTTCACATTTGGCCACAGCTGTATCATATTGCTCCAGATCACCTTTAAGAGGTAAAAAAGGAAAAAAGATGACTTACACTCACTTAAAATTTTGGGTATATCTTGTATCCACATCAGTTACAGTGTCACAGCTATGTAATACAAAGACAATCTAACAAATGTTTCTGATCACTTGTTAATTAAAATTTGGAAAAATCATATTTGAAACGATGAATTCCTCTTATTTCATAAGAGCTATAGACCTCTCTGTGTAGAATTGTGAATAATTGCATATAATTCACACCAACATGATAAGACATGACATGATCTATTAGCAGAATGTCATAAAATCATGTTTATTAATTTGCCCTTGATGGAGGAGCAAAAGGGCAGAAGAGAATCATGTACTTCCTGCATTTCCTTTATGAAATTTCTATATAAGACACGAGAGCTGCTTAGAGTTAACAAGCACATTTCTAGTGATAAGTTAATCCTAAGTCTTACTCTTGATTTTGCATCTTGTGTTTGAAACAGTAAGATGTGTTTGAATGAATGAAAAACCCTCTTTAAAGCCTCATAAAGAGCAAAACTTGTTCGAATTTCAAACAGCTATAAATGAATACCAGGCATGTTAACTAGGTCCTAAGCAAGACACTCTTTTATCAAATGCTGTAACTCCCCACTGTCTAAACTAGCACCACTTCATATTTGTCAACAAGTTTGGAGGAAGGAAAAATCATGTCGAATGCCTTTCTGGAGGGTAGAATAATTAGTGTTCCTTCTTCTAGGATTTAAAAGCTACAACTCCAGATCTAAAATCTAAAGCCTTTCTAATCAGTGAGCAGCTGCACATATTATAAACTATTGTGTAAAATGGGTAAATATCAACTGGAAACTGGTGTTAAACAAGGGACAGATAAGTAAGTAAATTACTGGTTTTGCCAGGTACCAACATTTCAAGAACAATCAAAAACATATATTCTAATGAGCATTCTTTCTACTTTCCAAATCAAGTTTTCTTATTAAACTGAAAAATTATAACTCTGTCATTTTATTGTTCTAGATTTTAACATCTTTTGCATTACTAAAGCAAGACAGATATTTCATTTAGATCTAGGGAACTGTACAAACATATGGAAAGTTTCCCATGCAGCCATATACTGATAACAAAACCTAAGGGATCATCAACATTAAAAATCTTTATATTAGAAACATGAAAGTTCAACGTGTAAGAACTCTTATCATCTATGACAGTTTTGTAGACTATAAAAGTTGTTCTCCATATTTTTACCTTCTTCCCTCTCAAACGTAATGTAGGCATGTGTGATGGATTCAGGCCAGTCTGTCACAGAGTTCAAAGCCCTTTGCAAGATCCTCCTGCAATGTTTGGTATCTCCAAACATTCTAGAAGTAATTTCAATAATTAATATGTTTTAGTTTTAGAATGTTTGAATGCAATTAAAAGCAAGCATATAATTAACTAGATAAAACAGGAAGGGTGGGTGTTTGAAGGTTACCTTGAAATTTCAGTCATTTTCACATTTGTCTTTTTTTTCACGTTTTGTTATCTTCTTTCCTTTTTGGGGGGGTTTTCTTTTCTTACAACACAAGTGTACAAAATTTTAGATCAATATTTAATCAGTAAATAAATATTGTGAATATATATGCAAATATACTGGAGCTTTTTAACTATTGAAAGGGACACAACAAATACAAAATCAAATTGTCACCATGCTTTGTATTCTTTGACAAGTCTTACAATTTGGTTAAAACTTTTTTTTTCTTTTCCAGTCTTCAACTGTCATCTGACAACTTTTAACAAACAAAAGGTGCATTGTTTTTTTTTTTATTTCAGGCTTTTATATTTCGAATTTTGTAAACTCGTTGATGTTCATTGTCTACTAGAGTTGGGAAAGCACCTGCAGCATATCATCACTGAGGTGGGCAGATAACAGGCACTGCGGCTGTGGACTTGTGGGCAGCAGACGCCTGCCTAGCTTACAATTACATTGTAGTTGTTGATCAGAGAGTGAACTAATGTTATTTGCATCCTGTCAGTTCTAAGCTTAGTCTAGATATACCAGTCTACCATTTGTACACCACCCAGCACAGCCTCGACCTAGTTATCCTTGCTTTCTTGGCAAATTTACCTACCTTTTCTTTTCTACGCCTAGTTCTACAATCTACATGGAGCAGCGGAAGTGAAATAAAGAGAAGGTTCTAGTCCAAGCAATTCTTAGGCTGATATAATTACAATTCACTTACAAATATATCTAATGTACGAAATTGCTGTTTTATATCTCAAAGCTCCTTTTGTATTTGTCCTGCCCCATATCTCTTCATTTTTAATTGATGCACAGGTTTTTCATATGTTTAGAGTGCATTGGCACAAAGCTGTGAGAAGCCTGCACGATCTGTGTATACAAGATAGGCCTAATCTGTGTATCACATCTAGGTTTAGGAAAGCACCTATTATAATATAATAATGTGCATGTAGTTTCATGGTAATCATTTTTTTTTAATAAGCAATTTTTTTCCTATTGTGGCTTTGTGAACCCACAAATGGTTCTCATCTATTGTGACTGTCGGATTTTTAACCCACTGTCTCTGTGATAAGTTAGAAATGTTTCGTCTACAGCGAAAGTGTGGAGACAGCATCACTGTCTTAATGCCCGCAAATTACTTTCAATTTACTTGCTGATCAGCGGGTACTTTTTTCTTCTGCCCCTTGTCTTACAATTAAATTGAATGTTGCAGTGGAGCTTTGTGAATAGTTGAGAAGCACCGTAAAAAAAAATAAAAATAGGTAGAGTGCAGCTCAAAAAGGTAAAAAACAAAACAAAACAAAACATGTGAGCTTTCGGCTTTACGCCTTCGTAAGACACAAAAACAATAACAACAAACCACACAAGGATATTCACATATTAAATAAATATTGTGGAAGTACACAGACACTAAAAAATATATATATAAAGAAGAAAACACTAATTAAAAAATATTTTATCAAAAATTGATTATATTATCATTTTTTAAAAAATGAAGAAATAAATAGATATATAAAACTCCAAAAAGATAAATAAGCTGAAGAGAGAAGAATTTAATGAAAATGTACTTCAAAGAAACACACACACACACTCTCTCTCTCTCTCTCTCTCTCTATATATATATATATATATATATATATATCTTTCTCTTTCTCTTGTACTCCAATCTTCAACTATCATTTTCTTTGAAGTACATTTTCCTTAAATTCTTCTCTCTTCAGCTTACTTATCTTTTTGGAGTTTTATAAATTTATTTCTTCATTTTTTTATAAATAATATAGTCAATTTTTGATAAAATATTTTTTAATTTGTGTTTTCTTCTTTATATATATATATATATATATATATATATATATTTTTTTTTTTTTTTTGGTGTCTGTGGTCTGTGTACTTCCACAATATTTATTTAATATGTGAATAACATATGTGGTTTGTTGTTATTGTTTTTGTGTCTGACGAAGGCGTAAAGCCGAAAGCTCACGTGTTTTGTTTTGTTTTGGAGCTGCACTCCACATATTTTTTTTTTATGGCGCTTCTCAACTGTTGTCTTACAAATCAGCAAAAAAGCGCGGCCCCAATCCAAGTCTATCGACTACCCAATCCCATCCCCACGCAAAAAAATATGATTCATTTTAAGTAATTAGAGTACAATAGAATGCATTTGAGGTATCAAAATGTTACTATTGTTGCAACAAATGCACAGAATAAATGTCTGTTCGTTACATAAAAAAATTTTTGAGCGTTGGTAAAAATAAAACGGAGAAAATTTGCTTAAAGGAATTGCTAAAATTAGGTTATCACTCCTGTATCTTTTTCATCTCTTAAAAAGTTTTAACCAAAAGCCAACACATGAGAGATAATTCTGTAAAATTATTATAGTTTCAAGCATAATGGACATTTTAAAACAATTATTTGCAATAATTTTGTTGCCTGATAATGGCCATTGCATATTTTTTTTTCAACATTACCCAATAGTCTGAGTCTTCTCGTATTTTTTTTTCTGACAAGATCAAAAAGAATAATCTGTCTTCATGCCCTGTATACCATGCCTAAGGAAAATTTAAAATTAATTACTCAGGAGGACACTTACTTGAAAGCAAACATATGTTTTAAAATTAGATTTAAAAAATTGTTAGGAAAGTTTTTTTACCTTTCTAATCTGTAATACTGCAGCCATAGGGCAGCCTCTGCTCCATGTCCACCCTGCATTATTATGTTCCAGATTTCTCGTCCTTTTTCAATATTTTTACAGTTGTTAGCCTGCATAAATTAGATATAAAGGCCTTCTTATGCCAAGTGAAAAAAATGTCTTGTTTATTTTGCTTGCATTCTAAGATTCAAAAAGGGGGGAGAAGGAGTGGTCAAGATGAATACTTATAGAATTATATATATATAGCTTATGTGTATAGTATCTTTTGAAAAGTAATCTGCTTCTAAGTAGATCTCAAATAAAATACTTATTACGAAGACTATGAAGCTTGAAATTTAAATTTTCTTTCCTGATAATTCTTTGCGGCATGGCAATCCCTTAGAAACGTGAGTTTTCATTAAAATAAGTGTTTATTCTAAGAGTCTCAAAGATAGGATGTTTAAACAATAAAAACCAAACAAAGCAATTAATAGTAGTTTTAAAGGAAATTTACTAAGTATGAAACCTGACAAGTAATTTATTTTTTTTCAGAATACAAAAGAAAAATAAAAAAAAAATACAATCTAACACTCATTTCTCCACCAAAGAAAGTCTTAACTTTTGCTAATGCCGACTCAAGGGCCATTTTCCAGAACAGACTACATCTGCTTCCAACAATACTCAGCCTTTAATGACTGAAAAAAATTGTAATGGAACTTTGTAATCTTGATTTGTAAAGTATTCTCTGTAGAAATTGAGAATGTTTTGAAACGACATAAAAAAGGATATTATTATTACCGATAAAATAAAAAAAAACTCATTTAAAACTATAAATGAATATCATTGAGGATGATAAGATAGTTATTTATCGTGATTGCACGACCCAAACCATGGAAAAACCAATCAAAACAAGCAAGAAGTGAAATCCTAAAACGAACCACCAACCTCTATATGAGCCCAATACTGCTGCAGTGTTGCCTCTGGGTCACCATCTTTTCCATAGTCTAAAATTCGAAAAGTTGGGTTATCAAAAAACAAAGAAATATAAAAAATAACTCTCTGGGGACTTCCTATAAATGTTCAAAAGGGTTTCCACCTTTTGAAAAGTCTATTAATTTGTATATAGTAGGTAAATTACAACACAAAATATGTCTTTGGTCACAGTAAATAACTTGCATAAATTTAGAAACATTTCAATGCTCACATTTCAGACAGAAAAGCTAACCAAATTATTGTTGTCACAAGTTAGCTTATGTTTTTTTGTTCTATCAAATTAAATGTTGAAAATCTTGCTGGTTGACAACATTACAAATTTCAATCTATCAACTCTTTTTTTTTCATTAGTTATTTTTCACACATGTTGCACATTGCAACATTCTTACGCTTGACATGATGTCATTCTTGATTTTTTTTTCCAATTATTGATTTTTAATCTTTATTTCAGTACTCACTTTCAAACATGAAATCTGCCGCTCTCTCGATTGTCAACCGAAAGGTTTCTAGCTGCTCACCATGATCTGATGAGAGGAAAACAAAATCAGCTTTTAACCCTACTGGATCAGATTATTCGAACGATCACATTGGCTTTAACAAATGGTCCGATGAGAGGGAAAAAAATTAGTTTTTACCTATACAGGGTCAGATTATTCCAACGATCACATTGGCATTAAGAACCAACTTAGCTTAAAATTAAGTCTTTGCATTAGATTTGCTTAAATCTCCTGACTGAATCCATCACTGTCCTTAATGTTAAAATTTGTAGCCAGCCATGCAAGCTAGTGACTATTAATCTCAGTTTTCAGTCAGTATTCAAATGCTTTTGCTGTGATTCATTTGATTTCTTTGACACTGTGATAACTGTTTGAAGTTATCTAAGTAACAGTCCTGGAATGAGCAAATAGCTCTCAATGGACACTCATTTATCCTGGATATTGACATGCCTCTGGTTGGCAGTAGTATTCTTCTCACCTTTATCCCATTGAATCCTCCGCTTCAGGTAATCACAATATTGGCACCATATGAGTAAGTAATCTGCAGCATCAGCAAAACCAACGCTTAGAGATCTGTCTGCTAATTCTGAGAATAAAAAAGATAGTTTTGGTTTAAAGTTACCTTTTAAATGTACTTATAATATTAAAAGCTATTGAAGATTTAATTATTGTAATCAATTGATTGTTACTATGGGGCTATAATACTAAGATTTTAAGGATTAGCAAAAGGATTGAATGCAAGATCAACACTTATTAGAAAGTAAGTTTTTGTTTTTCCTACTTTTTGTAATCATCGTATAATAAAGTATAACTGTATTCACTGTTAGGCAACTCTAAAATGTTAACAGCATCACTCATTACCTCTAACGAAAATCAGAATAAAACAATGACAGTTCTTCATCGTTTATCATCCAATACAAAGCAGGCATTCTCATGAAAAGATTCCTGATTAATGATTAAAATAATGGAATATGAACTGGGTTTTAATGAATTGTGGTAGAAATAAAAGAAATAAGAAAAAATTCATACTTATTATTTATAAATTTTCTTTTTGTTGTTTTAGAAATTGGAAAAGCTCCCAAAATTCATTTTCCTTCCCACTGTGACTCTCTATATTGCTTAGGAGTAAGACCGTAACAACATTTTTAACAGCACCTAATCAACAGATAGATTAATTTAACATAATCACATTACCAGTGCAATAAACAAAATATACTCATACTAATATATTTTTTTTATTATCATTTGATATGGATCAGAATTCTAGCTAAAACTCTGAAAAGGCCCACCTTTCATCTGTTTAAAGTCTGTGTTCTGCCTCTCCAATGCCAACATGTAATTGGCCCATAGCTGGGACGCCCAAGGACAATTTCGCAGAGCCCTTTCATAAGTCTCATTTATCTGTTTTTTCACTTTTAGTTTGTTCTAATTTTGAAAAAAGATAAATTAATTAAAAATTCTCTCAGTAAAAGACTGATTTTCACAACATTGGCCACTGGTATTATTTGAGCAATATGAAAAGATTTTTTAAATTTATTATACTTAATCTATCCACACAAGAAAAACCCTAGAGTGCTATACTGAGCCGATCCTGATGTATGGATATGAGGCCTGGAATTTTCAAAACAGCTACAAAAGAGACTGGAGGCAACAGAAGTGTGGTTCTTATAGAGACTGCTGAGAAATCAAACAAAACACTGTTGTGAGAAACTGACATAACAAGATCACTCATGAAGAGAGAGACTGGAACATCTTGTGACAAATGGAATAATCAAAGGAAACCTTTGGAGGAAAACAGCAAGAAAAGATGTTGGAGGGACTTACAATGTGGCTGACTACATGATGAGTGACAGATGGAGTAAAAGTGTCAAGGCATCAAGATATGTGAAAGGCCATGATTGCCTATGCTAAAGACAAAGGTACCTGCTTAAGTGATCTATTTAGCAAATTGGTTAACACATTTGACTCAAATAGCCAGTCCATTTTCAGTCAGAGAGTAAATTAAAATTGCTTTGAGAAAGCATTTTCTACATTTTCCTAAATTCACATGTCTGTAGTAAGTATAAAATATTGTAGGCAATGCAAGGAGTTTGTGGATATAAGTATTTAGTCACAAAGATGTCTAGATACTGTGTGAAAATAACTGGATGGATAAAAGTACAGCTCATAAGTTAACTAAAGATTGAAGTTTCTCCCAAAAAGCTTCCAGATAACGAGTGTAATCAATTTTGATTTGAATGATTCTTTCATGTATTTTTCATTTGAATCTATCTCATGGCATTTGTAATTCGAAGTCACTTGATTTCACTTGCTTTATAGTGATAGATATGTAAAAACTTTGGGAGGCAATGTATCCAGTAAAATGTACATTTTCTTTTCATAAATACAAGCAATTTTTTTTTATTTTATAACTTTTTAAAAGAATAAACAATTTTAAAACAGATTATACTGCCATTTTAACCTTCCCCTTAAAGGTAAAAAAATGCTGTGCTTTCAAAGCTGATTCCTTAAACTCAATAAATCATTTGAACCAAGGAAATCTGTTGGAAGAGGGCAGATTAATGATGTTATAAAATAAAGAAAGAGAGACATCTTACCAGATAGTTGGTGTACTGAAGCCACAACTCTGCCACAAGACAGTGATCCTTAAGAGCTCTCTCATAGACACACTGGATGCGGGCTGGGTCATCAGCTTTTAGCTCGAAATGTATGTATTCCTGGTACACTTCAAGTTCAGGAGGATTTGTTGAAGACTGGTGCAAGAGGAGAAAAATTGAGTTTTAGCTGGTCTTAAAGGTGAAGTTGTCACAGTTTAATAATGGTATGGGAAAAAAAATGTCAGGCTGTGAAACAGATTATACATTTACATCTCAGTAGTTTACAATATAATACCATTGCTTGAAAAATTCCTACAAAATAACACATTCATACTCCTCTATTTCATGGACTCATCGATATTTGTTTGTGATGACAAAATATCTAATTTAAGCAGTTGTAACTATCTTATATCAGTGTAAATTTCTTCAAAATCTAAAACATTTCATTGTCAAACTGAAATTGAATGCTAACAACATTATATGAAGAGAAGCTAGTAAAATAATGCTTGAGGTAAATAAACGTTTGCCTCATATTCAGCCCATGAAACAATCAAAATATTTATAAACAGACAGTAAAATGTTAAATCAGTACCCAAATCACGTTTCATCATAGCTATTATAGGAGAAGCTTTTGTTGATAATGATGGAAGATGTTTTTTAAGCTCTTAGATTTATCTAAGTTTTTTAAATCCACATGAAAAAGATAGAGTAGGAGGACCAACCGCGGCCACGAGGCTTCAGTTGACAGCAGAAGAAAGTATTATTGTAGATAGACAAGCTCTGATTGGTCGGTTCATGGCTTGGCCTCGCCGCGGCCACTCCTCTGCCATTGTGGCAATGCTTCGCGGAAAACAACGTGCTGACACGCTATTGAATTGTGTGAACAAGGATACCTCGCCGCGGCCATATGCCCTGACCGCGGCCGTTTTCATGACATGAGCGCGGCCAAGTGACCTGACTGCGGCTAGAGGTATGCTTTGAGCGCGGCCATGTGTGCAGGCACGATTATTCGGCTCTCATTAAGTCTCAATCTAAGTCAACACTATGGTTACAAACAGGACCGAAATAAACTGGATAGCAATGATAAACAAATCAATAGAACACAACAGCATTGTGTATTAGAAGCCATTTCAATTTCATCTAAATATTAAACAAAACAAAACAAACAAAAAATAAAAAAATAACGATGATTCATGGAAATGCGATACATCTACGAAAGCAGACAAAAGTAAAAAATAATGCTAGGCCCAGATCTACAAATCTGGTACATTAGTAAATTGGAAAGCAGTGACTAGGAATATCTGTATCGCGGTACAATCTAGACATTTATGAATAGATTTTAAAAAACTGTACAAAAAACTACCGTACTCTCTCTCTCTCTCTCTCTCTCTCTCTCTCTCTCTCTCTCTCTCTCTCTCTCTCTCTCTCTTTCCCTCACTTTCTTTTTCTCTCTCTTTTGCTCACTCTTTCCCTCTCCTTTCTCTCTTACTACCAACTTAATGCTTTCCCTCCTCACCCCTCCCCTTCTTACTTTTCTGACTTTCTCTCTTCCACCCCCTACAAAAAAAAAACAAAAAAAAAAAGAATGGTCATTGGCACAGAATGTGTTCATAATTTATCCTCTACACATGGCAGTGTCGGTGTGATGGATGAAATTGAGTCAGCAGCAAGATCTAACCACAAATTTCGCTCCTTTGTGGGCTGTTCATAACGATTGTCCCCATAGCCAGTCTCTCCCGGGTCTTTTGTATGGCACACTTCCAGATACTGGCTTAAGCTAGAGTCATTTGGGAGTTCAGACACAGCAACAGATGTATCTGCTGGTGCTGCATCGTTGGGTTCCCTTAACTCTTCAACGGTGCTGTCGTCGCTACCACAGTCTAGTATAAAGTTATCTGAACTGTTGTCATCAAGCACCATTGTGCTGTCATCTTCAGAGGTGTCACTGTCAGAGTTGTCGAATTTTATGCAAGTTTTTCTTGACTTCGCTTTCTTCTGACGCTGAGCCTTTTCTTTTGCTTTCCTATTCTCCTCCAGCTTTCTTTTCCGTTCCTCTTTTCGTAACTGAGTTTGTACCTCTTTTTGCCTCTTCTTTTCCTCACGCTCCTTTTTCTTCTCCTCACGCTTGGCCTTCTTTTGCTCCTCTTCTATTACTTTAGCTTTTTTTCTCTCTTCTAGATCTATTTTACGTTGTTTCTTTTTGACTTCCTGAGCTTTATCATCAGCTTCCTTCTCTATAAGTATTCTCCTAAAATCTGGGCTGCTAATCAGAGCAGGAAGCTTTAAAGTTTTTGTTCGCCGCGCCCCTTTTGTCAAGGACGGGATGGCTAAGGCGTTCTTCTCTCTAGCCTGGCTGTTAGTACATGTATGAGGACTTCCAGACTCAGTATCTGGAAATGGAGCCATAAGGGACACCAGCTCGTTGTGATATGTCCTCCAGAGGGTGTACAAGGGGTCATCACAATCGTACCCCTCTTCTAACCTTGTATAATATAGATTTAGACTTGCATCACCAAGTTGCGCACAAATCATTGCGAACTTTCGCAATGTATTCGTTGCTTGAGTAGGCGCATCTATGTTTTGGCTGGTCTGGGGCCTATTATAAGGGCCTTGCTTGGTCACACCACTACCAGAAGGTCCTACAGTAGATGTGGCTGGTCCAGGTCCATTAGGTACTGATGGTTGTGGCGTGGAGTGAGCGATGGGTGGTCGGCTGGGTTGGGGAGATTGTGGCGTGGAGTGAGCGATGGGTGGTCCACTGGGTTGGGGAGATTGTGGCGTGGAGTGAGCAATGGGTGGTCCGCTGGGTTGGGGAGATTGTGGCGTGGAGTGAGCAATGGGTGGTCCTCTGGGTTGGGGAAATTGTGGCGTGGAGTGAGTGATGGGTGGTCGGCTGGGTTGGGGAGATTGTGGCGTGGAGTGAGCGATGGGTGGTCCACTGGGTTGGGAGATTGTGGCGTGGAGTGAGCAATGGGTGGTCCGCTGGGTTGGGGAGATTGTGGCGTGGATTGAGCAATTGGTGGTCTGCTAAGTAAAGGCGGCTGTGGCGTGGAGTGGGCAGAATGAGCGATGAGTGCTGGTAGTGGTAATGGTGTAGCTAGTCCAGGCCCATTGGCAAGTGAAGACTGTGGTGTGAACTGAGCATCAGGATTACCCTCGGCAACACCGGAAACAACTTTTGACCAATCCACATTAGTTGGATCTAAAGGATAGAGCTCACATGCTCTGAAAGCCTTGTCGGCTAGAGGCCTAGCAATGGTGGTCTCATATGCATCCTTGAAGGTTTTGGCAAATGTCCTCTTGGTGACAATCTCTGTCTCGTTTTGCCTCTTGACAGCCTTTTTCCATTCAGATTTCATTGTCTTGAAGACCCCCACATCAAGAGGTTGTAGGATGTGTGATGAATGGGGCGGCAAGCAGTAGAGGACAATGTTGTTCTCATCACACAATTTGGATGCTTGGACAGACTGGTGGCTGATGTGTCCATCTACCAGTAGCAGGAGTGGCTTCTTTACATGTGCAGTTTGGGGAACGAACACCTGCTTTAGCCACTCATAAAATAGATTTTGGGTGATCCAACCATTTTCTGATCTGCCTATAAATGATTGCTCGAACACTTCTTGTGGCTTGAAGCCCCGAAACTGAGTCCCTGGATATATAAGCATAGGCCAGGTGTAGTGGCCCTTAGCGCTGCAACACACGAGGGCTGTGATCAGTGTTTTAGCTTCACTTCCAACTTGGTAGACAAAATTGTTGTCAAGATATGACAGGACGCGGCCACTCAAGGCGTTCAAACTGAAGCCAGATTCGTCACAATTATAAATCCTTTCAGGCTCCAAGAAAATTGTGGGGTCAATTTCTTTCACCACGTTCGTCATTTGGTCAAACCAGTCCAAGATGTCTCTCCTAGTGATAAGGGCTCTTTGTTTTCCAAGAAGCTGGGGTTTCCGGAAAACAATTTCTGGGTGTCTTTTCCTGAAAAGACGAAACCATTTTGTGGAAGGCTTGTTGTTTTCCCACTGAGTCTCTCTCCCCTTTTGGTCCAGATAGTTCTTTACAACCACCAACAGTTCATCTTCCGTCTTTCCAAACCCCCGAGCACTTGTCATTTTTAAGAAATTCAAAATTTCACCCTCTTCTTCTTTTGAAAGAACAGTTTTTGACTGCTCCTCCATCTTTCTTCTTCCAGACAATTTGTCACTGAATGTTCCCCACGGGATTCCATATTTTTCTGCAGTCTTTCTCTTTGGTGCACCATTCTTTACATCTTCTATTGCTGCATTGAGCTGTTCAATAGTCCACTTCGGATTGTGCTGATTTTTAGCGGCCATCTTTCTGGAATACATAATTAGCAATATTTATAATTAAGTCTGTGGTTTACAGGTAAGAAATTTTTGAATTGATTTTATTAAATATCTAGACTTCATTTTCGTTTCATAGATCTGTACCATTTACAAGTGCTATAATGTAAGTGCAATAGTTATTAAAAAAGTACAATGATTAAGTACTAGGTAGGACCTACAATTTTTTACAAAGTTAAGTCTAATGCGTAACCCCAATACCGGTAGAGTTACGTATATTATTTTACAGCCCAACAGCTTATCACGCAAACCGAAAAGAAGAAAAAAAAACCCCATCAATGTAACTTATTCCCCCTCCCCGCTTTCTCCTCTCCTCACACACCCACTGGCCGCGCAGAGGTAACTAGGTCAAGCCTTGCCCTGTGCGCGGCCAGTACTGACCGCGGCTGGTCATCAGTGAAAATTTACGTGCCCCGACCGCGGCCACGCTAGTTTAACGACTTAGGGACAAAGCACGCCATTTGTAGCTCAATAACATGATAAGCACACTTGTCTTTCACTTAAATAACATAGGTTTAAACTAGAAAAGCATATATTATGTTTACATGCGAAGTTGAAAACAACTCACCTGAAATTTCAGAAAGGAAAGTTTGACACAGTAGAAAGTTCGTTGACCTCGTGAACACAAACGACTTGGCGGATCGACTCGGGAGAAACGTGTGTGCTTCGCACTAACAAAGGGAAGCTACTCCGATGAATCAGGGCTTCTAAACCTAAACAAAAGAAGAGTTCTCCGAACTGGCCGCGGATAGGTCTGGCCGCGGTGCGGTCACTCTACTCTAATTGTAAAAAAAAAAAAACCAGTGAAATTCGATTCAGGTACAAATATAAGAGACTTTCATTCGTTCAATTTTAAAAGATACTGATATCAGGAATACTTTACCAATATGATTCTCAAAAGAACACAAATTTCAATTTCTTTGGCTCAAACAAGGAGCATCTAATTGATTTCAGAGCAAATGCATTAAAAATACTTCATTGGAAAAGCCTGCTCTTTACTATTGAACAATTGACCACCTTTTATACACAAAAAATAAAATGCTCAGATATCATCAAAATGTTAAGTAATAATCAGAGACAAACGACATTAACAATGAAATCATTTTGCATGGAATTAGTTATTAAGATTCCACAGCTACTGACAAGCTTATCCTCAAAAGTCTGTATCTGTTCCAGAATTTTCTGAGCTTTGGTGTAACCCTCCATAATGTCACTGCTGACAGACTCCTCTCCTCGCCAGTCTTTGAACTCTTGTATGGTCAAGCCCATTCCTTTGTAACAGGAAACACACGGTTGACAAGAATGACAGTGCCTTAAGTATATAAGCCTCTAAATTCCGACCTTAAAACAAAACATATTTTGTGGACAATTGCATGCCTAAAATCTCAAATGTACACAAATTCCTTTACAAAAAAAAACAAAAAAAACCAATCAATTGAAGATTCAAAGCATATGTTGAGATCAATAATTTAAGAAATCCCCAAAAGGCAAAATTAAAACAATTATTGATTTATTCCTTGCCTCTTGATCCTGCTCATTCAAAGCTACCATGTACTTTGTTTACGCTTCCATTTGATAATGACAGAGAGGCGTATTGATTCCTTAATAGCGCATTAAAATATAACATGTAATTTTAAAGACGATATATTCTTTAAATATTTTAAACATTATAAGCAAGGAATACAGAGGAAAATGTTACAAAGCATGGATTGATCCATCTTCAGCACGGAACTAAAGTTGATTCAATATTTTATAACATTTAAGACTAATATACATAAATTTTTGCTATGTGAAGCTTTATAGGCATTAAACTTGCATTTCCCTGTTACTAACCCACAAGTGGTACAGCAAGCTGCCTTTTAAAGAGATTTGCTACTCTCTGGTTCTGAACAGTGAAGGCTTCCTCTTGCTCTTTGGTTACCACTGCTCCAGGCTGGGGCTGAAAGAAAGTTACTGCTTTGATAAAGAGGTTCATTTATCTATTGGTTGAGCTTCACATGATCAATCTATTAAATGCATAGATCATACAGGTCCATTTCTGTCTAAGAGTTCTATCAACTGCTTGCCCTTTCATCTTAAAGCAAATTTAGTTATCCGAGTAAAATAGAGGCATACACTAAGAATTTTTTTCAGTTTTTTTCCTTAACTCCTATATCAAGCTACCTTTTAAGACAGGTAATAAGAGCTCTAAAAATGAGATTCACAGACTGACTCCTCAATCCAAAATGTTACATGGATAATAATTTGCTTTCTATCGCTATCACTGTTGACAAGAAGCTAGGAAGCCAGTGGCTCTAAGATATGACGTCAGGTGGGATTGGTAGTCTTTAAATTTTTTTAAACAGAGGTCATAGCTTTTAATCATAGTTGAGCCTAATAAAGGGTTAAATAATTGGAAAAGGTCCAACAAATTTTTGTTAATCTAACTCAGATGTAACTGAGTCCTCAACTATTAGCAGTAAATGATTTTGCTAGAAGATTTGCTATTTTTAGTAATTGTTCATCTTTGAGGAAAGAAAGATACTCTTGTGAGTTAACCATTGACTTGAACTACTTTTTGTAAATCTGAAAAGAATTTGCCTTTAGCACGTAAGTGTGGGGCTTTGTCTGTTCAAGTCTGTACTGCTCATATATCTAGTTATCTATAAGTACCTTTTGCAAAAGACAAATGATAAACAATTAAAAAACACAAAAATAAATGAGAAATGATTGCCTTTTAAGAATTTGAAATTGGATCTGACAAAATTAGACTTATCTTATGCTTTCACAGGAAGCATAAGTTAAGTTTCATGAGTGTCGAATCTATGTCATCTATTGGTATAATTGGAGCATTGTTTTCTAACCAATATCTTTTGACAAAAAAATGATCCTTAAATCAAATAATTATCACACCATCAACCCTGCAGTGATGGCATTCTCAAACTCTCTGTAGGCCTCCCAGATGTTGACACCCTGACTGGCATGCAGGCCGACCGCCACAAGAGCTTGTTCAAACGCAGCCCTGATAATAGCCAGCCCATCTTCCTCACCCATGCGACCAATGCTAAACTGGACAAACTCCAACCACAGAGGCACAGCTAGAGAGACAGGCAAACAGAATTCAGAACTACTTTTGCACCCACAAGGACTGTATTCATATTAGACGTAAAAAAAAGTAGGTCTAAAAGGGCTCTTACTATTTGCATGTTGAAATACTAGTAGAACCAATAGAAGTTGTCATGAATGTGTAATTTAATTTTTGTAAAAAAAAATAATGATGATAACAATTATAATTTAATAATGAGGAGGAAGAGAAGGAGGATATGATGAAGATGATGATGAAGATTGCAACAATTTAAGACTAAAGTCAATCAATTTAATCATTAACCAAAATAATTCCATAGCCGTGACAAAGGCTGGATTGAGTAGTGATTGATAGAAACAATAATAACAACAACAATTCTGACAAAATAAAAATTATAATTTTTGTTTCACCGTCAAAAAGAATATAAGGTTTCAGAAGAATTGAAAAGCAATAAATCTGATAATAATCCAAATTGCATCAGCCAAGCCTCAACAATATATCTGTTCTCTCAAGCACACTAAAAGTTAATACTATAGCAACAGTAATGAGATATGAATAAAAATAAACTCATGAATTTTCTCAAATATTCAGAGGTTTGAGAAACATTTCTTAGGACTAGTTTGCATCACTGCATTTTTGTATAATGGTGAAAGCCAAATAAAATGGACTACATTTGTGTTGAAGTCACAAGAGTTGATGTTCCTTTCTGTTGATTTAATTTGCTGCAACCAGATCAGCCCCTCTATCTTTGTAATAAAATAAATGTCTCTGTTGATTTCTGATTACTTTCCATCAAATACGCATACATCTGTGTTCATTGTATTTTTCTTTCCCAGATCTTTATCTATCTCATAATACCTGTTGATGCTAATTTTCTTTCACTGCTCATCCATCTATCCCCTTTCCCAGCAGCGCTAAAGTTAACAATAAAACAAACATGACGATAGCACCCTTTCTGCTTCATGAAAGACTTCTATACCTAGTTAGCAAGGGATGATGCCAATGCCATGCAATAGCTATTGAGAGGTTTCTCTGAGGTAGCTGAAGTAAAGTTGGTCTAAAGTGATTATAAATCATAAAGTCCAAGACTCACTGCTAACGTCAGGTTGCCCCGTTAGTGAAGGACATAACTTAATTCTTGTAGTGTGTATGTCAAATATAACACAGTTAAGTCCCTTAATTTTCTCATTATAGAGTTGGGTTGATCTGCTGCTTGTATTGATGTTGTCATAAATCCCCACAACTACATCAACTTAAGCATAGTTGACTGCCTTATTAAAAAGCAGCATTTATTTCAGCAGCTTTTCCAATTTGAAACTGTTGCTGTAACAACTGTTTCACAAATGTTTAAATTGCTGATGATTTAATCATTATCATCATCTCATCATCTAAGGCCTTCCGCTAGGAGTGTCGTCCGACCTCGCAGCTTCGGCAGCCCTCTTTATGTCTGCGGTGAAGGTAGTCCATTCTTGTCTTCTTTCTGCAATCTTTCTTATTGTTTCCAGGTCTTTTTGTGATGTGAGAGAGATGCTCCGATTTTGCAGTATCTTGAGATCGTTATTGAGAGTGTGGTGATCGGCCTACCCCTGGCTCGTTTGGCATTGTCGTGGAAATAGAATGCCATAGCTTTGTTGGCAGGGATCGATGGTTCTCGCCTAAGTACATGACCGAACAGCCTCCAACTTGCTTGCAACACTTCCAAAGAAATTGGGGTTTGTTCACATTTTTTGTAGAGGGACTTATTTGAAATTTTTGTTGGGTATCGAATTCCCAGAACCCTGCGTAGCTGCTTTCGATGGAAAGAGTCCAACTTTTCTTCGTCTGTTTTGGTCAGTGCCTATGTGCCGCAATTGTATAACAGAACTGACCTCACTAAGGTGTTATATAGCTTAATTCTTGTGCGCTGCTTGGTTTTGTCCGCTCTGTGCCATATCTGTTCCATCTTGTTCAATGCTATGTTTGATAGGTGTTTTCTGTGTTCTATGTCTTCTTTACTGCCAAGCAGTGAACCCACTGTCTTTGATGTTTTCCATTCCTCTGAATGTTTTCTTACTGAGGTGTGCTCCGTTTTGTCTACATTGACTTTGAGTTTGTGAACTTTGAGTGTTTCTTCTATTTTTTTCACATTCACTGGTTGGTTGCCAATAAAGTCTATGTCGTCAGCATATGCTATCTCATTAGGAAGATGTGCCTCTGTTGTGTTTGATGGGCTGTCGAGCGTTGATCTCACATTTTTCAGTGCTTGTTCAAGATAGATGATGAAAAGTACTGGACTTAGGCTGTCTCCTTGAGGGGTGCCTATGTTTGTGAGAAAGGGTTCTTCAGTGTTGGCGCCGCTGATTTTGACGTTGAGTGTTGTATTGCTCAGCAGGAATTGTATTATTCGCTTTTCGTCTTCCGTGACAAGATTTGTCAATAATTGCAGTAGCTGTTTTCTGTCAATTGTGTCAAATGCCGCAGACATAGCTATCCCTGTGATGTCTATTTCGATGTCCGCATAATTGAGAACCTTGGCTGAGATCCATCTGTGGGCCCATACTACATCAGACGTACTACGGTTAGGCCTGAAGCCACTTTGACTGCAAGAGATATAGTTTTCCACAGCAGGCCTTATTCTAGTTAGAGCGATAGTTGAAAGCACTTTCCTTATAGAGTTCAACAACGTAACAGGGCGCAGATTTTGTGGTGGTCCTTTTGGTTTTCCTGGCTTGGGTAGCGCTACCAGGATTCCATTGTTGATGTCTAGATCTTCATGATTCTCGAATGTCTTATTTATTATCATTGCGATTTGATTGTCAAGAATTTCCGGTGCAAACTTAAGGTATTCATTACATATATTATCTTCTCCAGGAGCGCGTCCATTGTTTAGCTGTTTTATGCTTTGTCTAACTTCTTTTTCACTGATTTTAATCATTATGAGTGTCTGAAAATTTTTTTGCTGTACTCACATTGATAATCATGAAGAGCTCTTTCAAACAGCTTTTCCAGCTTTTTCCTATCCTCTTCTTCTGATGCTAGAGGAATTTCATCTTTAAGCCAGTCCAGCCACAGCTCTGGTCATCATTAAACAGTCATACATTAATTGGAATTCAATGTCATGAAAAGTAATGAAATATTAAATCCATTCACGAATTTGAATCTGACTTAAAAATTTAAAGTCTCAATAATGATTAGAATGCATGACTTTTTATAATGTGTTTCATGCAAATGAATGTCACTCTTTTCAGGTGTATAGTTACTCAAAGTGATATGCTTTTCTATGACTGATGTTAACTAATATTAAAAAGAAGTAGCTTAAAATCAACTTCTGCCAAAAAAAAAAAGCATTCTTTCAGATTAATTATATCAAAGAGCATGGAAGAAAAAGAAAACTAATAATTAACTGGAGACTGAGCCTTTTTTGAGTCTACATTGAGTTGACTAAAGTCTGTTTTTTAAGGGTATTTAATGAAATCAAAGAAGGCACTTCCTAAAATTATATTGCAAACATTTTACACACATTGCAGACCTACATCAGTGTAAAAAGTTAAAAAAAAAACAACAATTGTTTCTTTTAGTGATTTTTTTTCTTAAATTGTGCTAGTATAATTTGCTGATCTCTAAGAAACTTTTACACCATTTTTTGTGTAATAATAAAGCAAACACAAAAAAATCTTATGCATGTGCATTTTGATTTTTTTTTTCAGTGTTTGTTAAGAGTTCAAAAGAAAATTTCCTCTTCTGTTTTATTAAATTTTGATTCTGCCTAGATCTAGTCATTATACAGTGTACTACATTTCTAATTCCCTCTTCCCACTGTTATATTTGTAGGACTAGATCCAGAGGGTGATGGCTCGTATTGGTTTAATTATAATAACTCAAAAATACTTTGCACAAAACAACAAATCATAACTTCATGGTACAAGGTTGTTCCTAGAACAGTTGCGAGCATAGTAAAGATACAAAAACTTTGTTCCGTATGCTCACAGGTGAGTATGTGAAGTCTAAGCCGTAAAAACTGGGCTCTCAACAGTTGCAGAAAACAACTTCAGTGAGTTTTAGTTATTTACAATACTACTGTTAGTGTTAACGTGGACTATACTCTGTACTAACCCTCTGTTAGAGGAAAGTATTTGCTCATTTCTTCCCTTGCATCTCTCAGCTTGTGAAGGTCACCCATCTGTCTAAGAACTATTATTCTGTCTTTATGGGCGTCATACAGATATGGATTTTGAGATATCTGAAATGCACAGCAACAGAAATTTGAAAGATATGAAGAATCATAGCACTAAAGCATTGGCAGCCTGCTATTAAGGTTTTGAAATTGTCATTTAAAAGTCCTATGTTCTGATCCTGAAGCTAAACATGAAAGGCACTACACAAGATTTCTGTTATCCCCACAGGTCTGAATGTTTATCATCTTTAGTCAGTGATAAAACGTAACAACATATCATATCACCTTTCTGTGCAAGGAATTATAAGTCTCAATGCTAATCAGTCTGCTGTGATCAAGACTCAAGATGTTACATTTCTTTGGACTTCTAGGTCTCATGTGATCTTTCCATTTGACTTTTAATTATGAATCTTATTTTCAGTTTTATGGCATATAATAATGATATAAGTTTCTTGAAAAAAAAAAATATACAGTTGAGTCCAAATAATTCAAATCTGCATAGTTCGAATTCTTGGATATTTCGAAGTCGTTTAATTTTACCGGATATTTCTCTATTTAAGCTTTATTAAAAAATATCGGTTAGTTCGAATTTTGAAGTAAGGATCTGGTTAATTCGAAGCGATTTTGGCGTGATTTTTTTTTATTCTGACTCAGTGAAAGCTCTTTTCCAGGCTTGCAAAACAAAGTACATGTAGTGCTATGCTCCACACGGCAAGTGATTCCGGTGTGTGTGAGTGTGTGTGTTTGCCCACGTACGTTACAGACAAGAGTCTGCAATAAGGCTACAAGAGAGAAAGGGGTTAGGCCCACCCCCACCCCTGTGCACACTTGTACATTTCTGATCTGTGATCCACATTTTTTTAAACTCTCTTTCTCTAAGTATTCTGATGATTCGAATTTCGGATAATTCGAAGTCCTTCTTTTATCCGAATGTCTTCGAAATAAGCGGACTCGACTGTCCGGCTAAATAAAAATGAAACAACACCAAACAACTTGCAAGTTTCCAGATTTGGTTCTGATATTTTTTTTTGCATTCAACTTTCTCATTCATAATGCTTGTAACGTGTTAACATGTAACAGTTATATCCGTAGTAACGGTTGTTGCACCATTGTTTCAAGAATATTCTTGCCTTTAATACAGTCTCTGCAAGGGTCAAATGATGCAGAATATTATTGCAATTAAGAAGTTTATGATCAAAGGGTTTAATTTCTATTTTTGTAAACCTCGTTACCTTCCTCATCTTCTCTTAATTAGATACAGGTTCTCACATTAACTACCAGAAGCCATTACAAAGTGCAATTTTCTTTCTATACAGAAATTCGTACTTTATAAGGGTGTTTGCTTTAAAAGGTTCTTAATCTTATTTACTTGTTTTAGATTTCTTGCACTATATTTCGTGAAAAATCAGCAAACTATAATTATAGAGGAAGAGCCCAAGGTTCTGGTCACATTTTTATCTTTAAAAAGTGTTATGTTCAACAAATTTTGCAATACGAGGAATAATGAAACCTGATTTTCCCATTCGAATAATCTTTATATTGAACGGGAGGTAAGCAGATTATTGAGTGTTTCTTAAGTTATATATAGTAAAAACATAGCAATATAAATTGCTTGTTCGCTAATCAAAGATTTAATGAAAACTGAAATTAATTAGCTCTTTTCATGAAATATTTTAAAATAAACACCCTAACCCTAAATTGGAAAGCATCATATTTTATATATTTTTTGGCCTTATGATGAGTCAGTAAAATAAAATGAGGTAAACCTAACTTATGATTTAAAAAGTCATATTCAAACTTGATTTTTTGTCCTCCATGTCAATTCATTTATAACTTTTTATAAATTTCTCCTAACAATTACAAATTATCTCCAGGATTGATTTTTGCAGTCTATAGAATCCACACAGTATTCTTGACTTCTGAGACCCTTTATAATCCTGCTTAAATTCTTAATTTTAAACATTTTTGTTTTTTAAAGACATCATTTCAGATGTTTAGTGTTTACACCTCAACTATTTGTATCCAGCTAACCACACTGTGTAGAGGGTAAAAAGTACTATTTTTAAGGCTTGCCTCACAGTGTGACACAACAACTAACATAAATATTTTAATTCAATCCTTATTCAATAAAAGCCACCTCAACTAAATGGAATCCGGATGTTTTTCTGTATTGCCAAAAGAATTAGTCTTTTGCACTGTTTATATCATTGCTAGCCTGTTGTTCTAAACAGCTGATCCTAGTCCTAGTTAACATCAAGAATAGGCCTCAGCATTATTATTATAAAAGCTCTGAAGCACGAAAAACAATCTAAAGTGGATGGATTGTGACAAATCCAACTCTATTTCTTGCATTAGTTTGGATTCAGACACTGATGATAGAGAAGAGGATTTTCACGAAAGAAGCAGGATCCAATGACAATAACAAATGCGTATACCAAATTAAAATAAAGTTGTGATTTTATCATGACTTTTAAACCTTTTATTCTGATTCATAAGTGTTTTGTGAGAACTGGATAATTTCCGGGCCAAAAAGTTTTTCAGCTCCCCTATTTCCATCCCGCACTAAATGGGTAGCCAGGTCTCTTTAGACTTGGCAAAAGTTAAGATGGCGAGGAAAGCAATGGCAAAACTATCTCACAATGCTGTCTGCCAAGAATGATCACTAATCAGGACCCTGTCCAGGCTCCCCTACCCTCGGATCAGGTTCGGGACTCACTTTACTTTATAGTGTAAAATGTGTCACCTATGCAGACTAAATTTTGGACAAAAAATAGATTCTTAAAAACGCAGATTTTGTCTCCACATACTAAGAGTTAATTTCATGGTATGTAAATTTCAATTTTAGCTTCAACAAATTTCTGTTTGATTCTAATGTGTGTAATCATCAGGCATCAAGGAAATTCTAAGGTTAGATATCTAAAATAATTCAATACTGGTCATTAATTTATTGTCATTCAAGACTAATAGGTACCACAGGTGAAAATTTCAAAATCTTTCAACTGCTTCATAAAGCTCATGGTAGTGTAGTACGGATCAAGCTGAGTAATAAGGTGAAAAAAATTTTGTTCTAGCTCAATTCTGAGAAAAGTTATAAATTTTTTGTTTTTTAATTTATAACTTTAGAAAATTTTGATCGCGTGCATAAGCTTGTCTAAAACACATATTTGGCAGGTCATAAAACAAAAAAAAAGGTGCTCCAGTGACTATGAAAATACCAAAAGTGTAAAAACTAAAAACTTGCAGTCGTCTTTATCTAGAGTAGAAAAGGAAGAGCACATGAAAGTGGGAATTTCTCAATCATCAATGCAATCTGGTACAATTAGGTGAGAAAATGAGAAAAAGTCAATTTTTGGAGCATCAGTATAAAAGAAAATTTATATGTAATTCAGGTACACAAAAACTGCCTTTTCTAAGTCACAAGATAACAGAGATAGCACCCAATTTTTTTTAAAGCCTTCAGGTGCATAGAATTTTTTTAAAACCCCCTTATAGATGACTCAATGTCCCTTTTTGACATTTGGAGAAACAGCTGTTTGTTGTCTTGCTATATGAACAAGGATTAGGAGCAGCAAATGTGATGAGGAAACGATCTGCAACAGCAATGAAGCATCCAATATAGCAGTTGTGTTGATCAGAAACCACTGCTGCTCTGAAAACTTAGGAACAGCTACTGAGATGAAAATTTAGGAATCATTGCTGCATTGAATGAACATGAACTTGGGCTGCTTTGACGAATTAGAAACAGCAAGAAGTAAGAGCAGCATATCCAAGGAGAAAACAGGAACTGTTGCTGTGTTGAACAATCTGCAAACCATTGCAATGAAGAATTTAGAGCAGTAACTACGATGAGAAGACGAACTGCAACTGCTAAGGAGTATCAGATATGTGCTGCAGTGTTGAATGATAAGAAAGAACTGCTGCTCCAAAGAATAAATTAGAAGCAGCAACTGCAATGAGAATATATAGAAACTTCTGCGGCACTGAATCTATCTGCTACTAGACATTTAAAAACTGGCTTTGAGCCTGACATAGGACTGTTTTAGAGGGCCAAGGCAGTCAACACGCCAAATTCTGTAATAATTGGTGACAGGAATCAAGTCAAACTTCCAGCCTAAAGTAAATTTGGCATTCACATATGCAATGTCATCAGAGCGAGGCCATCTGAAGTACTGCTCTCGAACTTTTGTCTGCTCAACAAATTTTACCTCTGCCACTGATGAATTGAGGACTTGGATGGTCTGTCCAATGCAAAATTTGTCATCATAGTACACTGCCACCCATGTGCCTGGATTTGAAAACTGAAAATCACCATGCCACAGCTCATTTGCATTAATGAAATCCTCAGCAGAATCCAAGTGCGATGGAGGAGTGTGTTGACTATGACAAATTAGGTCCTTTGGAAGGTCGTCAGCTGGTTTAGATAATTCAAGGATTCCTGGCAATCCAAGGATTACTTTCTGATATTTAATCTCACTTTTCAAAGCAGCTGACAAGTTCTTTGTTGTCATTGTCCCCTGCAGCCTGCATACATCTGCTGCTGACACACATAGCCCTCTATGATCCAAGACAGTCTTGATGATCTCTTTCTTGGTTTCTGCTGCTTTTTGGAGCATCTCTTGTTGGGCAGCAGCATTTTCCTACATCTTTTTCCTCACTGCAAGCATCACTTATTTCTCTAGCAAGTGGTGCTTCTTTCACAGATCTTTTGATGACCTCCAGGCATCCTGAAAAAGCTTTGCAGACTCTTCAGCTGACTCTGTATTGAGCCAGGAATCAACTTTATTGTGCTTTGCTATGTGAATGCTGCTGAGATGAAAAAGAGTGGCATTTCCCCAAGCTTTAACTTTTGAAAATCAGAATCTCCTAAAGTATTCTCACCTACCAGGTGAGAGATCAATGCGACAAATGCTCTGGTATAACAGACAATTTTCCTCCTGCAAGAAAGTCACCAAGTTGCCTCTTCAAAACGCCACAGAAGGATAAAAGCAAAGCTTGCCGGATGCGTTTAAGGAGACTCTGTTGCTGTTCTGGCAATGCCATGATAAAGTGAAGGGCAGATTTCTGTAAAGATGGCTCAGCAGGAAAGGCAGTGCTAGTTGGTGTAAAAAAATTTGGCTTGAGCAAAACTGACAAATCTAAAGAGATATCCTTCATTGAAAAATTTAGTTCCTGAACATTATTTAGGAAACCCAGCCAGGGATGTGTTGCTTTGAACATGTATCCAGAAAGGTCCAGTGAGTTGTAAATGGACTTCACTCACAGCTGAAACAAGGGTTATCAAGTTGTCATCTGCTGCATCTTTCCTGACACTGTCGATCAGCAAGTTGTCATGCGAAAAGATATCCCCATTAAAAAATCTGATAGTCCCAAGGTACTGGATGAGCCTTGCTGCAGCTTCAAAGAAACACTTTAAACAATACAATCTAAAACTAGGAAGCTTGGAAGGTATACCTTGCTCCTCACAGATGGCCAGCCACCAACCCGACAGCCGCTTTTTTGGTCTCCACTAGGCCCAAGAACTGTGCATGCTGTGCAAATAAAGCGATAAGTAGCAGATTCAGAGCTTGTCAGAAAACTTGAAAATTGCTGTGGTCATCCCTTCCAAGCTTCACTCCCATTTCCCACTCAAATAGTTTTAATGCTACCTCACGTGACTGGCTAAGGCCAAGAAGGAAATGGGCATTACAGTGCAGGAAGTCAACTTCACTGTCACTGTTCAGCAGCTTGTCTCTGGCAGTTCAGATCTCTGGCGTACTTTTTCATAACACTGGCTCGGTCAGTCATCGTGCAACTCAACTTGGAGAGGATATCTTTGAAAAACTTGTCACTCTCATTAGCATGAGCAGGTTTGATAACTCTTGGAGAATGCCAATGGTTACATCCAATAACGTAATAATCTTCTGAGGCAACACCAGGAACCCAAGGCTAAGAATTTCACTATTGGCAAGGGTAACTTGGTGGCCGATAAATTTACACTGATCCCTGGATGCGCCATCAACATGGAGCATAAAATTGTCCAGGCTCAATTCTTCTGCTGTGACAGTACATGAGCAGACCTGCCACTCTCCAGAGAAAGAAAATCTGAATGATTCTGTCATAAAATCTGAATCTGCCAAAAAAAAAATCTGAATGACTCGCTTTATTTTGCCTTCTACAGCATACATTACAAAACACATACTGCTCTCTTTGATGGATGTTTATTCATCTGTATAACTCTGAACTCTGACAAAAACAAGGTTTCTTGGCTTGTAATTCTTCCTTGTGAAAAACTTTTAAATATTTTTAAGTTTTTCTTTTCCATACCTCTTTCAGTTTAAATAAAATACTATACAAATTACAATACTGTTATACTTTTAAGTGACTCAATAAATTGGGTGGCATTGGTATTATGCTGTATTTGATGACTTCACAAAGAGCAGAGCTGCCAACCTAGCTCATGTGGGAAGTGTACAACATGAATTGAAAAGGTTTATTTTTATAGGAAAAGAAGTCCATGTACTCCTTGCCAAAAGGGTAAAAAAAAATTAGACTTATGCTGTATTCCTAATTTTAGATAATTTTTCTAAATGACGTATAGGCCTTTCTCACACTTGACTTGGAAAATTAAAAATCTTACGAATTTTGCTATATCTAGCCAGCTGTTGAAAAACATTACCAGATATTTCATGTGGAGTAAATTGAAAATTTGGTGGAAAGTTGAAATATTTTACTTTATAAATAATCTAAAGAACGTTATCCACTCTATTGTTCAATCACTTCATTTTGAAACAGGTCAATTTAAGTACAAAAATTACACTAGGATGGTGAGACTAGTTTAGCATGATTATTTTAGATGTAACCTAGATCTAGATAGATCTACATTAGATAAAATGATCAAAATTGTAGATGTTGTGCAAATTAAAACGTTTGCATCTGGATAAAGGATCCAAACAAGATTAATCTTATTATTAGATCTAGATCTAAATCTTGATCTGATTTTTACTTTTTAAAGACCTACAATTATTATGGAGTCTCGTGTCATTTCATCTTGATTTACTCTAGATCTAGTTCTATTGAAGACTTCTCAAACAAACTGACAAGATCTAGATGTAAAAAGCCCTGTCCTGTAGTAGAAATTCTTATAAAGTTAAGACAAAATAAGAATAATTCTTTGTTAGAAATAACGACGAAGTCTAGATATGAAAATAGAGAGAAGGTGAAATCCAGACGAATAAAAGATGAAGTAAACAACTCGGCAGAATCATTATTCGGGGTGGTTGCAACTAAAATATTAATATCAATTTCGATGCCGCATTTGATAATAAATTATAAAAAAAACAATACTGATATAATATAACCATATTGCCCCTATTTATTCTTTTGTGCAGGCTGTTTGTCTATCTTGTTGGCCTAATTAAAAAAAAAAAGAACTTAGTTCGGGAAAAAAATCGGAATATTTCCTAAATATTCGAAAAATCGGAAAAGGACCCAATTTTCATAAAAAATCGGAATGAATGGCAGGTTTGCATGAGCTTCGTCAGAAATGTTCCTGAAGGTTTGCTGAGATGGCCAATCTTTAAGGCCCCAGTGAATGCCATCTCTGTTTGCAGTTTCTTTTCCCCATCTTTGACGGAGTCAGCAGCGCTTAGTAAAGTAAAGTTCTTCTTGCGAAGACAGTCAAACTGTGAACTAATATTTCACAATTCTGAACAAAGTTTGGAATGTTCTTTGTAAGCTCTGCTGACAGAAAAAGATTTTTATTCTAGAAGAAGAGTGTTCTTTTGCTGCTGAACTGAGATCATAAGCCCCCACAATCTTGTGGATTCAGCTACCGCAAGCAGAGGTGCCTACCCCAACCTATGCCTTTCAGGGAAACCACCCACCAAAATCAGGGACAAAGCGCAACAATGTGAATTTTTAAAAAACGACATGAGTTTTTGCTAATTTCACTGATAAAATCAACCATACAGTTGTTGGAAACAAATAAGCTAGGACTAAAGTATAAAAGGAATAACAATACCAGGGATGAGAACTGGACACAGAATTTTTTATTGAACTTTTTAAAATCGGTTACTGCTAGCAGCCTAGGCAGGAGCACTCTCTCTCTCTACCCCCCACCCCCTTACATCTAAACAAAATTGGGTGGTACTAAGAGCCATGATTGTGGAGCATTTTTTTTTCTTTCTGATTTAACTTTTTTTTTCTGTGCTCAGACTAAGAGATTGAATGACCTGTTGTATCTCATCTACAGTTGTGTCCCCCAAATGCTAGTTGTTACTGTTTTCTCTACATATATTTTATTGGCTCAACTGAGACACCATAAAAAAAAGCTTACTCATCAGAGTATACATAAAGGCCTCTATTTTGGCTTAAATATTGAGCACTGCTCTCCTTTTTTTATCTTTTCTTTTAAAAAGACATTTGAGTTGAATATGATAAAAATCAATTAGGTCTAGAATGTCTCACTAGGGCTCGCCTGGCCGTGTTAAAAAGAAAATAACAATCTAACATTTGGATCTAGACTTATAATTATTTACCTTAAAATAAAAAATTACCTCCTTTTTTTTCTGAGCAAACAATAAAAAAATGAAAATCGCATATATAATAAGATCTAGATCGAGTCTCATGTCATGCCCGGTTTTGATTATCTATAGAGATCTAGATCTGGACATACACTAGATCTAGAGCTGCCTCTACTGGTATTTACAATTTCCGAATCAAACTTAATACTCGACAAGATTTAGAATGTATCTTGATGAAAAGATGCCTAGTCGCATTAACTATTGTC
The DNA here is from genome assembly GCA_033675545.1 of Elysia crispata. Taxonomy (NCBI): domain Eukaryota; kingdom Metazoa; phylum Mollusca; class Gastropoda; family Plakobranchidae; genus Elysia; species Elysia crispata. The sequence goes on from JAWDGP010006013.1 coordinate 68,032, forward strand.
AGATGAAGAAATCAGAATGAATTAAAGGCGAAGTCTGGGTGTGAAGATGGAGAGAATGATGTTTTTCGGACTAATGTATGATAAAGTAAACAAATAGAACAACATGATGGGACGGGTATCATAGTTTCAACTATAATACCAATCTCGATATTGGAATTGAATATATAAATAATGATAAAAAATATGCGATATTGACATAATATATATCACCCAGTTTTATATTCAGTGACGGTAAACTATCATTCTCGTCGTACAATTATTTTTTCACTATTTATTTTTTTTGTAGGTATGTTGGGTCATGCTAATCTTGAAACAAAAACGAAAATAATCAATTATAATTGTTTACTTTTAGTCAGTCTAAATGCTGAAAGAAAACGGAAAAATCCGTGATTTTGCGGGTAAATCAGGGTTTCCGGGATACAACAAATCCGGGATTTCCCCGATTTTCTGGGATCATAGGCACCTATGTGAAAGCTCTTTTTTTTTGGCTCTCTTTTCTCTGTACATCTCCTGCACAGTTTTTAATTGCAAGTTTAAACTTGACATGCCTCCGGCCACTGAATGAAAAGAAAGCTCAGAAAATGACGTTTAATCAGCCGTTTATTTTGTATCTCTACCTTGATTTCGAATCCCAAGTGATGCGAACAAAAACCGTGAAGCATTAAAAAAATGGGGCAGCCAATGGCCAAAATTGGCCACAAAAATTGTAATCAGGAGTACATTTTTAAAAATTAAAAAAAAAATCAATGAAAGTTCCTATGAAAAAAATAATTATGTTTTGAAAGCAGGAATATCAAAGAATACTATGATATAAATTTTAACTTATTTTAATGATGAGAAACGGATTTAATAGTACAGTGCATACGTCATATACTTGTTTTCATAGTACACATTTCGGACATTTCTGCAAATTCAAATTCGGTTGAAACTTTGGAATCAGAAAGAAAAAAGGTCAGTCTATACTCTATGGCCCTGTACCTTTTTCGCGGATCCCAGTAGTTCCTGCACTACTTTTTTCACTTTCATGACAAAAAAGACATGTTGTTTTGAGCACAGACCTGAGGAATCTTGAGGCCTGCTTGAGATAACTAATTTGAAGGTATGTGCATAAATCTGTGTTGTTTGTTTTTAAATTTAATGGCTTAAAATTGTAGTAAAATAAGTTTTAAAACCACTACTCCTACCCTGAATTAAACTTCTTTCAGGAAGGTTCCCCTCAACCTCTGAAGCCAGGAGTGACGTCATTGATCATGTTTATATCCTGATTGCTCATTGGCTTAAACCATTGCTACTTTTATTTTGGGTCCTGAATCATATGTAGGTCAAGTTTTTGTCAAGCCAAGTAAATTTATATAAATGTTTTTTCCTCAGTTTGTGAATAAGAGGAACCAATATCTTTAGTTTTATCTGATAAAATTGATCTTAAGACTTAGATCTATATTTTGAGCTTTTTGGTGTTAGTTTATTGGTAGAAATTGATTTAGGTTTTTTTTATGTTAACCATTGGAGAAGTTTGTTTTTACAGTGTGTGTATTTCTGTCTAGCCCCATCAAAGGTATGTATTAGATAAAGATCTAAAGTTAGATCTAAATCTAGATCTAGATTTCATTTTTATATTTTAAACACTTCACCCCTAAAGCCTTGTTTTCTAGGTCTTGCCTTTATACATAAGCTTCTGCTGCCTGTGTTCACTTACAAGATTTAGAATTAGCTCAGGTCTAAATCTAAGTCTAGATCTAGATTAGATCTAGATCTATGTTAAGTTCAAATTTTTTTTATTAGTCAAGATCTTGCACAATGCTTGATTTTCTGCAAAGATTCAATCTTGACTTTCCTTACTTTCTTTCCTAAAATAATGTACAACTAGATTTACATTATTTAGGCATGATCAAGATTTTTTTTCTTTCTCAAGGCCAACGTTTAACCTTATGTGGAATTATGATTGCTTGGTAGAAAAAATATTTATCATGTTTTGAACATGTTTGAAAATGAAGATAAACAGTGCAAGTAAGGATTTAAACTTTATCAACAAGTTAATTCTCCTCTAACCACCTTCTTCCACCCATACACAGACAGTATATATATATACATTGTAGAGAGAGAGAGAGAGAGAGAGAGAGAGAGAGAGAGAGAGAGAGAGAGAGAGAGAGAGAGAGAGAGAGAGAGAGAGAGAGAGAGAGAGAGAGAGAGAGAGAGAGAGAGAGAGAGAGAGAGAGAGAGAGAGAGAGAGAGAGAGAGAGAGAGAGAGAGTTATTTACATATATGCCAACATCATTAAAAGATAGATTCATCTCTTATCATATTTTTGTTTTGCTCTGCAGGCAATGTCACTGAGAGATGTGTCGAAGAGACCTTTAATGTTGACTTCATCGAGTCAATCAGCAAAACAATGGATTTTATTTTTAGATGGTCCATGGGTAATGGCATGCAGGTTGTCAATATTGAAAAGGGCTTTCAGTCCCTCCACCATAAGTTACAGTTTCACTGATAGTGGCAGCTTGTGGTTTGTCAATACCCAGGACAGAATTATAGTTATATGAACAAATTTCATCTAATCACTTTTTATCAGCAACATATGCAATATGTAAAATCAGCTAGTGAATTCCTCAAAACATATTTTCTTTAGGAACATGCTCATATTCATTAAGCTTTTACCATTTATTTCATTCAGAATGCAATAAATTGTACAGAGTATTCTTGCTGTTGTCTTGGTTTTGTTTTTGGTTGATATCTTAATTTTTATTTAAAAGGGTGTTCTCTACCTAATAAGTTAGAATTCAATCTTATGAGTATTTTTTGTAAGAAAAATGTTTTAATTCTCAAACAGTATTTGTTGGGAGAGCAAGTAGACAGCCATAATTAAATACTTAGAGATTCACAATAATGTTCAATGTAATGTATCAAATCTCTATTCTATATGAATTAAAAATAATTTGGAATAAACATAATACATTGATTTATTATCTTTCTTGCAAGATATTCAAATTTTAAACATGAAAGTTTTTTAATTTTCCAAATATCTTAAAGACTGACAAAGTTATGGTATTTTAAGCAACGGAAGGTGATGAAAATGCCACGGCTTGTTATTAATTTATGCAAATTTATGCATAAATTTGCTGTCTGAATTGAAATTTGATGACATATTCAGTTTCCTTGCTTATTTTTCCATAAGATCACTAAGTTTTACTTAATTTAGATTTATAGTTGTCTTTTTATTGCACTTAAAGCACACCTTAAATTGCTTGAAAGGCAGTCTGTAGCTTGGAAAATGAATCCTTACATTTCTTTGTTACAGGTTTCACAAGATTTGTCCAAAAAATAGTGCAAGTTCCTAGAATTCAAATTCTTATAACTTTTTTTGTTTTTGATCTGATTTTGAAACTTCAAAAAACATACTTCCTTTCATAGGATGAGCTATCACATAAAACCGTTTCTACGCTTTAAAATGCTATTTTAAATTTTAC
>JAWDGP010006015.1:0-19098 GCA_033675545.1 Elysia crispata
TGTGCTGGTGCGGGGGCAAACGGGCCTCCCTGCAACTGTAACCATGGAGGCACTTGTTATGAAACTACAGTCCTGGATCGGGCAGGAGCTTGGCCTGGTCGGCCAGAGCAGGACGAGCGTGCCATCATCCAACAGCTCGGTCGGACCTACTTGCTGAGGGGCCTCCTCCAGGGCCCTGACTCCAGTGCAGGAGCGGGATAGGTGGCGGTGTCCGGCGTGGAGCGTTGTTGTCGCATAGCCGCAGTGTTGGCACCGGAAAGCCGCCACGAATCTTGCGTTGTGCTGCTCCTGCAGTGTTTGAGGGCGTCCCTATGTTTGGATTGTTTCCGCCTCCATGAGACTGGTGGCTTGCATATGTCGCAGATGATTATCCCCGGAATCGGAAGGGGGAATCTCACTTTCTCCCCCTCGATGATCCCCCGCAGCTTCAGCTGTTGCTGTCCTGCCCCTGTCCCCTCCTGCGTGTGGCCGGCCGCCAATAAAGATACTGGTGATGGCCGGCTCTCTATCTGTGGACGGAGGGGACGCTGATGTTGCTCTTGTTGTTGGGGCGGGCATGTTGATGACGTATTGCTGCGGACGCGCGATTCCGGGGCAGCCTCCTGGAACCTCTACCTGTAGGGGCCGCCCGGGACGAACGGGATCCAGCATCCGGATCCCTGGGGCCCTGTCGTGTGGCATCAGGGCGCCTCGCCCCGGGCTGGCATCGGGCGCGAGGTCGTGATGGCGTGTGATGGTCACAATTGTGGTCATGTCATTGATAGATCGTATTATGGTGGATTCCCTTTCCCGCCCTGCCAGCCTTGGATCTTGATTCGGGCGGGCAGCTGTGGCCGCATCCCTGTGTGGCTCGTAGATTCCTCCGTACAGGAGGGGAGGCGTTGGACTAAGCCGCAGCCTGCCTCTAGGGGGACGTCGCCGAGTCGCCATCACTAGCCCCAGCTATTGCACATCCCCGTTTCAGTCCTGCCTATTCTAAGATCCCGTAATATGGTACTCTACACACTGGTAAACAAGGTGAATTTTCTTTCCTCTGGTGATCGGGGCCAGGGTCAATCACTCTGTATGCTGGGGGTATAACTCCATGGTAATCCTGGCATTTTGGTGGGATTGGTGGAACGTGGGGAGCCCTGGCGCGGTATCTGCTTCAAGCCAGTGAAAGGAAGTGATTCAAACCTGGAAACAGTAAAGAGAAAATGCAATGAAAATCTTTATTTGATTTTTACAAGCTCTTCTTCTTTGCCACTGTGACCGACACCAGTTTCAGGCAATAGATGGCAAATCTTCATACCATACCTGTGCATGGATTCTTTATCGTAGCAAATTCTGTCTCCTGAAATAAAAGCCAAGTATTTTCAAAAATAAGCTATAATTAAGAAAAAAAATCAACTTACCTCTACCACTTAAATTTAGAAAGAAAAAATATGTGACGAAAGTCTTCAAGGTTCTATTCTGCAGTTGTCTATTATTTCTGAAATAGTCCTGAAGTATATATTATAACAAAATGCATTTTATTTTTGAGCTGCACACTCTTTTTGTTACAATTTTAAAGAGATTTCCCAATAAGATATCAAATGAGGCCATTCTTTCCCCATATTTTTGTCCTGACGGTGATGCTCGGCTGGTTAGTATAGAACTTAGAAGCATTTTCATTCAGTTCTTCTATTTCTGCCATTCTGAAAACAAAATTTGAAACCTCATTTCAAAAATTCTGTTCGAGAATCAGTCGAAACTGACAATTAATTTGACTGGGAAAAAAATAAGTATATTTTTTTTACTTGAACTGCCGTGCAAAACAAAGTATGCATGGGGAAAACTGACACATAGATTATGGAACTTCATGAAAACTTTTTCCCTTCCGTTTAAAATGATTTCGGTCACCGCTGAACGATATGTTTAGTTTCGAGATATTTATCAGATTTTCAGGCAAATGTCGAGAAACAAGTGACGAATAAAATCTTAAATGTTCATAATGAGTCGATATAAGTAACTACATCAGAATAAAAAGAAAAATCTCACTTGTTTTGAAAAATTTATTCGGAAACTGTTGTTTTACTTGTTGTTTCACTTCCTTTCCCTTTGGAATCCATAACTTAGTTCGGTTATGGGTGAAAATAAAGTGCTGCTTCCGATGAAACAATTGACTAAAGGGAAAGGAAGTGAAACAACAAGTAAAACAACAGTTTCCGAATAGATTTTTCAAAACAAGTGAGATTTTTCTTTTTATTCTGATGTAGTTACTTATATCGACTCATTATGAACATTTAAGATTTTATTCGTCACTTGTTTCTCGACATTTGCCTGAAAATCTGATAAATATCTCGAAACTAATATCTATACTGAATTTGAGACCATTAAGGAATTGGTCGATGTCAAAAGCGGTGTCCAGTTTCAACGCTCTATCGAATACTGTTGCTAATCTTATTTTTTTTTATTTCCATCTCCAGTGGAACTTCCAGAAATGCAGCATTGTTTTTATTTCATTTTGCTGTATTCGAAACTGCTTTTCCCAACAAGTTAGTTCTTTCCAGAAAACAAAAAGTGCCATTAATGTTTTCTGGAAAGTATATGGATTCCAATCTACTTACAGAAAAATATATAGATTCCAATCTATATTGATTTTGAGACTAAGTGTAACTACGTGGGTGCTTAATTGTTTAACCGCAACAGAACCAACTAGTTTACATATTGATGCTCAGTGCTTGTTCCCTCTCTAAGTTAATCGCAGGCCCAACTTATGATTATGGTAGCGTGTCTAGCAGCGGTGCTATTCTACTGAGTCCACTGTTTCCAAGCTAAGACGGGTGGGTGCCGAGACTTCACAAGGATATTAATTACGAGCGTGACACCCCGTCCAAATGAACCGATGGGGAAGACAACTACTTTGAAGAAATGGAAACTTCACAAAAATAACAGGCTTATGTCTTGCACAGCCATAAAACTGTACCGATGAAAATCAACTTTAGCGCAGTGAACAGGGTGCGAAGACAACTGTAAAAAAAGAAAAATCAATTTTACATCAATAACAGATCTTCTCCTGTTTACATTAATAAAAAATTTTCTCCAGAGCCTCTCATAGTACAATTTTAAAATACAGTACCTTGAGACATTGGAATTTTTGCAACGTTGTCATGCGGACATTTTCAAATGAAGTAGAGATCTCAAGCAAAAGAGTAAAATAAATTTGGGTACACAATTTTCAGCAGTCCTCTTTTCAGTTTATATTCTCTTCCTTCCCAATCTTTTTTTTTAAGGATTGTTTTAAACACTTATTAGAAAGCTCTGAATTTTCGCGATAAGTGCACAAAAGCGATTTGGATTTTACAAAACGCGCGCAAAATTATTATTCATAAGTTAACCTATATCGACAAAACAAAGCATTTCTGGGAAATCGAGGAAAACTGCGTTGACTTCTTATGGATTAGAACCTAGTCACATGGATGCTATAGACGCCTGCAAAGTTTAGAAGGTGTGGGTTGGAATGTCACGAGGGTTGGTATGGATTTAAAAAAAAAAAAGACGAAAGTCCAACGTAAAACCAGAGCTTCCTTTGATACACGATAAATAATTGCAAGAAATGTAGTTATTTTTTTAAATCAAGCACAAAAATATAGAATTTATGGTTCGTGTCTCTAGAGATAGTGCTTTATACATATTCATGAGCATTGTACACTCCTAGTGAAAGGGGAGTAAAAGGGGACGATTTACATAGATACATGGTATTGCCCTGTACCGAGGAGTGTACCAGAGTGATATAGTAAGGTATTTCATCTGATTTTTTTGTACCGATTTAGGACAGAATAAAAGTAACACTCACATTATGGGCCGGTTTTATGGGCTGAGCAATGCTCTTTGAGTTTTAACCTATCCTAACTATTCTAAAAAGTGAACTGAAAATACATCACTGTTCCATAGGTACACAGTTCGTTTACTTTTCCGGCTAGCAGTCCTGTGAATATGAACTCTTCGCCCTGTGCTCATAGGATAGGTGATAGGTCTTAAGAATCGAAGGTACTTGCAAGGTCTACAGGAAAGGAAGGGTTAGGGTAGGACACAGGCAAGATGATATAATTCACTGCCATAGAGATACTCCATTGAAAAAAAAAAAAACCTGCACGTTGCATGCCAGTCAACACGAAATTGTGACTAGCATAGCTTCCCCGATTCTCCAAATTGCACGGCTACAAGCCTCAGGCCTGGTGTAGATCTAGTCCAGTCCACATCGCCCTTTTCACACATGTAACTACAGTTACTGTGAGCCCAACTAAGTCAGTTAGAGAGTGGAAGAAAAGGAAGGTTCATAAGACCGACTCCAGTTCCAGGCAATAGATGGCAAATCTTCATAACATACCTGTACTTCTTCTTGCATAGTTTTCTCTTTGCCCAGCTTCAAGGTTTTGCTTTCTTAGCCTTCGATAGATGGACCGTGGCTACCGTGGGTGCCATGCCTGGATGTTCCAAGAACAAATTCGGGGAGAGTCCGAGATGCAGGTTTTCCAAGCATATCCCTAGTTTTAATCCGCCGTGTGGCACAAGAAAAAAAATGAAGTCAGTATCTCTAGTGTTTCCTTTAACCTAATGTTTTATTTCATTCAAGCTCACATGTTAAATATAACCCAGGATTTTATTTCCAACTCGTCAAGTCTTGTAAGTTACACATCGTCGCCCTTCTGATTTCCTAACCATTTCCTAACGACTTGGGTCGTATGCTCACCATAGACATGTCACAGAGACGGTGACTTTTAAGTTCGTTGGGTCCTGTGATTCCCATGACAGACAACACTTAAGAGTGTCGGTTCGAGACTTAAAAGGGCAGTTTCGGTTTGTCCTCGTTCTTTCCCTAAACGAAATTTAGGCCTTCAAACGTTCAGAATGTAATAGCATTACTTGAACTTCATATTCACGGTTAGAAGTAAAATGGTTTCACATGCTCTGCTATTTACGTACGAACATACAGACTTGAAACCTATTTTTAGGGGCTTACACACTTTCATAAACCAACCAAAGCCCTGCAACAAATGGGTGCGGCTAAAATAAACCAAAAGAAAGGACTGGCCAAATCTTCCTGTTATATGAACAACAATGTCCATAAATCTCACTCATCTTTTCTTGTCTTTTGAATAATGCCTTTAAATGTTAAAGCTCTTTTTCTTTTTTTTTTTTTACTTGCATGGATTAGTGATACTCTATTTCATCCTGAATCAGTCGCACGTGTTCTGACAGTTCATTAAGATCTGAGGAAAGTTGAAATGTTGAATGCCTCCAAAAAAGTATTCTGATTAATAGCATTCAGTTGTTTTACTTTGAATGCATTAAACTCTAAAAAAATGAGCTGTTTTGAAGAAAGGTATACCTTTATTTCAAATAAACAGTGCAGTTTCTCCAAATGATGCACCCTCAATCCTTTGCCCGCATATCGTGATACTGCATCAGTTTGTCACAAGGCTGTTAAGGACAGGCTTATTCTCTTGGCCTGGCTCCTCACCGGTTCCCTATTCTGCTCTCCTTTATTAAGCGGCGTTTTTCTTTCCACTGGCGACCAGGGCTAAGGTCTATCACTCTCTATCCTGGGGGTACCAATTCTATGGTAATCCTGGCATTTCAGTAGGACTGAGTGTGGATGGGGAGCTCTGGTGCGGCATCTGCTTCAAGCCGGTGAAGAGAAGGGATCCAAACATGGAAACGGTGAACAAAAATGCAATGAAAATCTTTATTTGCTTTCAAGCTCTTCTTCATTGCCACTTTGACCGACTGCAGTTCCAGGCAATAAATGGGAAAGCTTCATACCATACCTTCTTGTGTGCTTTCTCTTTGCTCAGCTTCAAAGATCTGCTGCCTTAGCCTTTGATAGATTTAAGTGCTCACAGAATGCTGGTTTTGGGACCGTTCTTTGAAATCATCAGACTAAAGAACACCTGAAGTTACGTTACGTTACGACGGGAGGCTGCCGAGGGTGCCATACCAGGGTGTCTTAAGAACAAATTCGGGGAAAGCCCGGGATGGCATATCCCTAGTTTTAATCCACCGAGTGGCACAATGAAAAAAAAGAAGAAAGTGTCTAATAAGATTTCCTTTAACCTATGTTTCATTTCATTCAAGCTCCCCTGATTATATAACGCAGGAATTTTTTTTTTAACTTGTCAAGTCTTGTAAGTTTCGCATCGTCGCCTTCTGATTTCCTATCCATGATTGTATATATTCACGTTCCGAGATATGTTCACAAGACTTGGGTCGCATGGCCACCGTGAATATCTCACAGAAACGGCGACTTCAAGTCCATCGATTCTGTGTTTTCCCTGGCGAACCTCACGTGTTGGTTCGAGACTGAAGCGGAGAGTGACACGGTTAGAGCACAACACCGTCCATAAAAGTAACTTATCTCTGATTAACTTTTGGATGGCCTCTTTCAAATGCATAGGCTTTTTTTCTTCAGATGATGGGCCCTGAATCGACCGCTTGCCTGTAGAGATACAGCATGTCTGTCATGAGGTTTCTAGGGACAGGCTCTTAATTGAACATGAGCGGTGATCGTTTAAGTAAATATTGCCCTTAATGTATTAGAAATTCGGATAATTTGTATTGCTCCCCTAAACAACACGATTTTTACTTAGAAAGGCAACAATCTTATCAAGTCGTCAACTACAAATGCTAAAATATTGAATTTGCTACCTTCTTTTTTGAAACGACTTTTTTCTATAAAAAATAAGTAACAGTATTAATGTGTTGCAAAGAACATAAACAGCTACTATATGAAAACTATGGAGTAGTTTATCAAACACTGGATACAAACTCAATTCATCATGATTTTTTAGGTACAATATGTGATAAGTTTTTATTTGAAGCAAGTCAAGCTTTACTTTTGGTTTTCAACATGGGATCTAAACAACAAAAATTGAACATAAATGCAATGAAAATCGGTATCGCTTTCAAACTCTTCTTCATTGCCACTGTGACCAACTCCAGTTTCAAGCACTCTCTTGCATTTTCCGATGATGGTAAATCTTCACACCACGTCTGCAAAATAACTAGAAACTCTTGTTCATCAGATTTCCATAACATTCCTAGTCCTATATCTGGGCGATTAATATGTTCCTTCACGTTTGGGGGAAGATCCTTGAATTGATGGATTTTTGGATGGGGGGTGTGAAGGTTGAATCTTTTTTAAATTATCTTGTTCATAAAAATGATCGTGATGCTCCTGCAGGTGTTATAGGGCGTCCTTGTGTTTTGACTGTCGTCGTTTCCAGGAGACTGGTGGCCTGCACAGTTTGCACGTGATGGGCCCCGGAATCGGGAGTCGGGAAGGGGAAGACGACTTTCTCCCCCTGGATAATCCCCCCTTAGTTTCAGTTCATGTCGTCACACCCCTGTTCCTACTGTGGGGCGGGGGCATGTTGATGTCGAGCTTGGGGGATCTTGTGGCGTCCGTGTGTGTCAGTTTGGGCGGACGCGCGATTTCGGGGCAGTCTCCTAGAATCTGTGTCTGTAGAGGACGCCCGGTACAAATTCCGGAGTCGCGGGATCCAGTTTTGAGTCGATCTTTGGTGATCTCTCGAAGATGAGTGTCCGGATCCCTGGGGCCTCCGTTCTTGTTCAGGGCGGGATGATGTAGCCGCATCCAGGTGTGGCTCGTGGGTTCCTCCGTGCGAGAGGGGAGGCGTTAGGCTCAGCCGCAGCCTGGCCCTAGGGGGACGTTGCCGTGTCGCCATGCTAGTCCCTGCTATTGCACATCCCCGTTAAATAGAGTCCTACCTATTCTATATAAGTGACCTTCAGTGAATGGCACTCTATACAGCTTCTCCTAGCTATTGCACAACACTACGAGGGTTAAAATACAGTTGATGTTAAATAGGAATTAGTGTAAATAATAATAAAGGATTTTGGATTATAACTGGAGTTGTCTCGGCCCCAGTACGTGTATAGTAAATATCAGAAGTTATCACACAAATCACAATACACAGGCCTGTCCAAAAATTCGTTGGCGTTGGTTCAGTTTATTATGGAGTCGACAGTGAACACAGGATGACACCCAGGGCGAGAGTGAACTGTAATGGAATGAAAGAGATGGATACAAAGAATGAGTAAAGATAAGAAAACAGTCTGAGACCGTCCAGAATTAGAGTGATAAGCATGTACTTAGATCTTGGGTAAGCGATATTACCACTCTAATGATGCCTATTTTTTGTTTCCTTTGTGGTTATCATACGGCATCTGCTATTGATTGAACACTGGCTTAACCCACCATTCCAGTCGATGTCTTTTCTGATCCACTTAATACGACTTTAGAGCAAACTGAAAGAGCAATAATGTTAATTTCAACGTGCTACATTGTCAGCTACTGCAGCCAGTAGTAGATGGTCTTGGATGCGTTTTTGGTGTGAAAAAAAAAAGAGAAAAACAACAACAAAAATGAAGGTCACGTCAGTTTCTTTTTCAGATTTCCGAGCACCTAATATAGTTTTTCCCCTTCAAATGTGAACGTTGCATGTTCAAATGTGACAAAGAAAGCGCAATCGTAACATTGCAACTTCAAATGTGAAATACAACATCAAATATGAACATAGCAAGTTCAAATGTGAACATTGTTGTTTAAAATATGAATAAAGCATATTCAAATGTGAGTAAATGCAAAACCAAATGTAACATTGGACCTTCAAATGTGACAATCGTGTTAATAGTTTAAATTGAAAACAATGACCCCAAAGGAAGACAAAACTTCAAACGTTTGGTCAATACAAAACTTCTTGAACCTTATGCGCGAAATAAAAAATAGATTACAGTTGCTCTATGAATTTATTCAAACATTTTACATGAAAATGTCTTCTCTGCCAAAGCATGCAGGGAGGTATCTTTGCATCCCCCTAAACGCTGCCTGCATTTTCTGCGCTGTAACAACATTGATGCCCTGCTCGGCCAGCTGCGCCAAAGTAGCCATGCGTTGTTGATGGGGCTGTGTGAGAAGTTCATGGCGAACCTCTGCGAGTGTCGTTTTAATTTCAGTCTTCCATATAGCAAATGCATTCTCGCAAATATTCAGAAATGGAGAATATGGAGGCAGAAAACAGAGACCATAGTCGTCGGGAAGCTGAACGTTTGCCGCCGGTCTGTGGGCGGCGGCATTGTCCACAATGAAGACAGCGGCATTGGCACGGTGATTGGTGTACACAGTTTGCAAGAAATGAACAAACCGCTCACCTGTCATGCCTCCCTCGCTCAATTCATGGTGCACTAGTCCTGAAATGTTACTAACAGCAAATGTCATTGTAAAATTTGTCCCACGCCTTCCTTGAACTACACGAACCGCTCTTGTACCCCTCACTGCTCGACCCCTGGTGCGTTTCATCCAAAGATTTATCCCAGCTTCGTCAATATAGATAAACTCTGTACCATGAACATGGTGCATTAGCCAAGTTGCAAACTGGTGGCGTTGTTCTTTCGTACGTTCAGAGTTACGCTCAGCAGGTGCATCTTCAAGTTTCTTAGTGGTAATCAAGCCATCGAGGATATTACTCAAGGCTGTCCTGCTCACTTCTGGTGCACGTGGAAGACGTTCTCTCAGCTCAGCATTGATCCTTTGAATCGTGAAATCAGGATGAAGTTCAACGATGCCGAGAACTTCTCTTCTCATTTCATCAGAGACTTTGTTTCTTCTCCTACCTCCACGGGGTTTAGCGACCTGCCCATCGTTCTCGTTAGCTCTTTTGACTATGTTGTAAGCAGTAGTTCGCTTTATGCCCAAAAGAAGGGCTGTTTCGAGATAGTCATCTCCTCGAAGATATGAATCATAGATTCTCCTCTTATCAGCATCACTTATTTTAGAGTAGACAGCCGGCATTTTTTATTTCTACATCTCTATGTATACGTCTACAAAGTTCAATAAAAATAATTGTATGCGTTGATAGATCTATAGTTTATGATTAGATCTAACGCAGCGGTAGAATGTAGATCTATTTCTTGTTAGTCACATTTGAGGTTGCTACGTCACACTTGAAAATGCATTATGTTCTATTTGGTGCGGCATTTGATCACATTTGAAGTTTCATGACGCTTTTTTGAATAGAAAAAATAGTGTGCACATTTGAACTAGCAATGTCACATTTTTCTTGCTATGTTAGATTTGATCATACTATGTTACATTTAAACTTGCTATGTTCACATTTGAAGGGGAAAAACTATAGTATTATAGTTTTTTCCGATCAAATGTGAACATAACAAGTACAAATGCAACAAGGAAAGAGCAAACGTAACGTAGAAAACTCAAAGTCAAATGTGACAAAAAGTGCAAATGTAAAAATAGAAAGTACAAACGTGCCCAAACGAAACTCAAATGTGAAAATATGATGCTCAAATGTGACTAAATGCAGAATCAAAAGAAACATTGCAAGTTCAAATGTGACAAGAGCAAAATAACTTGAATAACGGATGAAAATAGAAATTGTAATGAAAAGAAAGAATAAAGTGTGAGTTACAGAAAGCATCATTTTTTATTTGTTTTCTGTAAAACTAAAATACTTGAATCCGAACAAACTGTCGGTCAACGAATTTCATCATGCCCCTGAAGGCGGCCTGCATTTTGTCCAAAGTTACTACTGCGGTGCCTTGCTCAGCAAGCTGTCCTAAAGTTGCCATTCTCTGTTGATGGTCCTCTCAAAAGCTGGTCTCGAACTTCAGCTAAACTGTCTTTAATGTTGTCCTTCCACAAAGCAAATGCATTTCCGCATATATTTAGGAACGGTGAATATGGTGGGAGGTAGCGTAGAGCAAAGTTTTGTGTAAGGGGCAGGTTAACTGCCTGCCGATGGGCTGGGGCGTTATCAATTATGAAGCACGCATGCAAAGGATGGTACAATCTGCATACTGTGCCAATGAATTCGTTGAAGCGCTGGCCTGTCATGCCTCCCTCCGTGAGTTCATGGTAAATTAGGCTGCCGACATTGCTTACAGCGAAGGTCATAGTTAAGTTTGGTCCTCTGCGACCCTGTACGACACGCACAGCTCGCCTCCCCCGCACGGCTCGACCGCGCGTGCGTTTTGTCCAGATGTTGATTCCTGCTTCGTCAATGAAAATGAATTCAGTCTCTTGAACTTCATGCATAAGCCAAGTGGCGAAAGCGTGTCTCTGTTTTGAGCGATCCCAATTTCTCTCTGCTGGCGCATCTTCAAGCTTCTTAGTTGTTATGAGAAACCCATCCAGAATACCGCTGTCCGGGCGGTCTTCTACCACAGCACGGACCACATCACGCATAGCATCAGTGACCTTGGCGTGCCTATGGCCACCTCGAGGTCTTTTGATTTCTCCATGGTTCTGCTCCGCCCGCTTGACAATATTGTAGGCTGTTGTCCTTTTAACGTTTAACAGTCTTGCGGCGTCGATGTAGTCTTCACCTCGTACATAGGATTCGTAAATGCGTCTCTTGTCGTCAATGTTTATTTTTGAGTGCACTGGAGTCATTTCTATAGTGGCCTTCCGCTAACTGCTTTCGGAAAAGTGATAATTTCCTTGGTTACGCGGTTTCGTCACACTTGTGCTTTCTACGTCACATTTGATTTGAGATTTGCGTTATATTTGTTGCTGCTAAGTTCACATTTGAACTTTTGTTGGGTTTTTGGTGCGGAAAAATCACTGTCATATTTGACTTTTGAGCTTGCTATGTCAAATTTGAAACTGCTATTTTCACAGTTTTATGGCTGTGGACGATATAAGCCTGTTATTTTTGTGAAGTATGCAATTCTTCAAAGCACTTGTCTTCCCCATCGGTTCATTTGAACGGGATATCAATTATCATGCTCGTAATCATGCTCTTGTTATTAAATTAATGGCGGAAGAGCAGATTGTAATCTCTCACAATCGATTATCTCACTTTGAATTTCTGTAAGCTCGGTTCTTTTGGCGTTGGCCGCCATATGTAACTGTCTAAGCTCTTCTTTTGCTAAAGCTTCTTTCAGTAATAATTCTTGGACGTCTGGGAAGGAAGCAAATATTGTATTCTAAAAAATATGTTTATTAATAGCATGCAAACCAAAAAAAAAGGTAATAAAAATCTTTGTTGTTTTCAAGCTCTCTTTCATTGCCTCTGTGACCGACTGCAGTTTCAGGGTATAGATTGCGAATCTTCATATCATACGTGAACTTCTTCTTGCAAAGTTTTCTCTTTGCCCAGCTTCAAGTGTCTGCATTCTTAGCTTTTAATAGATGTACCGTGGCTACCTCGGGTCCCATGCCAGGGTGTTCTAAGAACACATTCGGGGAAAGTCCGAGATGCAGGTTTTCCAAGCATATCCCTAGTTTTAATCCGCCGTGTGGCATAAGAAAAAAAAAAGTGTCTCTGTTTCCCTTAACCTAACGTTTATTTCTTTCAAGCTCACATGTGAAATTTAACCCAGGATTTTATTTCCAACTCGCCAAGTCTTGTAAGTTACACATCGTCGCCTGTCTTTATGGGAATACTGGCAGAAGAGCTGATTTTAACTTTTTGTATTCAAGGAGTTCCCCTTGAACACGTTAAAGCTGAATACGTTTAGCGTTTGCAGCTATTTCTAGCTCCCTTAATTCTTGCTTCAGGGCAAATTCCTTATTTCTCAAAAAGACTTATGAGATGTTGAAATTTAAATATCTACAAGAAATGAGAAACAAGCTGTAGGCACTGTCAGAACATCATGACTTCCCAAAGGGAGACCTCTGTAAGTGAAATTTAAAAAAGAACCCCCCTTCCCACCTTTTTTCCCACCCAATAAGGCACACGTAATACTATAAGGTTGGAAAAAAATTTGGTCTTAACAAATACAGTAGAATGAACATTCAATACGTAAGAAAATGATGATTAATAGCTTTACGAACCCCAGTAACTTAAATAACTAAGCATCAGATAGACTTCCGACTCAAGCTCCTAAATCAAGCTCAAACAGTTTGAGATAAACGTCTAAAAGATTTATAGGCAAAAAAAAACAACAAAAAACCTCAAGAAAAGGAAAGATTAAGTGTTTTTTAATTTAAAAAAATATAGTGAAGTTAAGCAGAAATTAAAAAATGATAAATATGTAATCAAATACCTTGTTTTTAATCGGGGAGCAGAGCTTTCAGAGTTCTATACTCGGCAATCTCTTCGTCATATTTGGCAATTTCCTGCCTTTTTGCACGAAGGGCAGCTTCTTCGAGCTCCCGAGCTCTCTTCAATGGCTCTAGCTCTTTCATTTATTACAACATTGACGTCTGGGGAGAAAGCTGCAGTAAATGTTGGGGATTCTAAAAAATATGTTTATTAATAGCTATGCAGTTACAGTGTTTTTTATTCAAAATATTTTTCCCCTTTTATTTTCGGATTGCTCAGTGTAACTTTTTCTTATCATTTCGATGTCATAACTGGTCATATAAAGTGACTAGAAATTCAGCAATCCTGATTTTTTAAATGTGCTTTTACTGAATTCCAGGGGGACTTTCAATCCCGCACCTTACCGAGAGGAGACCTTTTGACTGGATAGATGAAGAAAAAGGGTCTTTTTTTAGATAGAATGGTCCCTATCTTGTTCTTTTAAAATTCTTGCCCATAAGTATAGACGCTAGGGGCCCTGTCAAAAAGTTCTCTGTAGAAACTCTTATCTATTCACACGTTTCCTGTTTCCAAATAATATTGGCAAACAAGGTAATCAAATAACTTTTATTCTGAAGCATAATTGAAAATTAAAATTCAAGCTAAACGTGGTATCCAAGACATATTTTTTCAAGACAATACAAAGAGAAACGCACCTATTTCAAAATGTTGTCTCCGGCGGTCTCCTTGACATTTTTTCTGCGCCACTGTATTCTGTTAAAAAAAAAATAAGCCAAAGGATATGACAGCTTTCATTTTAGATTTCGCAGAACAAAATACATGTATTGATATCACAGTTCCACTAATGGATATATATTCTAATATTCCATAAATATATATTAAGTAAGTAGGGCTTATACAGGAAAGATTGGAGGCATACATTTTATTGCCTCATACCATACAAGTGGACTTTGTTTCAACAGAGTCGATGATATCAGATCCTTAAGTTTCCAAACGATCTCAAAATGTTTCATTATTTAAACCAAATATGGCTTGTCATGTTTTTAAGCGTCAGGGCACTAGAATTAAGGTTTTGAAGAGAGTAAAATTTCCTGCAAATAAGCAATCTGAAAAACTTCTATTAGGACACAATATTGGACAAAATACACGTCTTTTAACAAGCCTAAAAAAATTCTTAGATTCTGTAGTAGTACATTTAAAACATGGACCATTTGTGGCATGTGTCTTCATGCTCCCTGTCAAATGTACAAATCCAAGAAAAATGTGCTTTTTAAGGGTATGCTTTTAGAAGAGTATTTTTTTTAAAGAAATATTGGCTCATGTTGATATTTATAAAATTTCCATAAAAACACTTTTTTGCACAAATCCAACCAATCAAAAGAAAATAGAGATAAAAACACTAAAAGAGGGAGAGGAAGCGAGTGTGTGTGTGTGTGAGAGAGAGAGAGAGAAAGAGAGAAAGAGAGAGAGAGAGAGAGAGAGAGAGAGAGAATGAGAGAGAGAGAGAGAGAGAGAGAGAGAGAGAGAGAGAATGAGAGAGAGAGAATATGAGAGAGAAGGAGTAGAGAGGGAGGGGGGGGGGGGGGGGGGGGGGGGGGGGGGGGGGGGTAAAAATATTCTGAAGGTTATATGCTTAGAACTGTTTTGGGTCCAAACAGACAAGTATCTCCGTCACCCCCCTCCACCTGGAAAATTTTTTGAAAATAAAATGGTGCAAAACTGGGCATTTTGGTGAATTTTGGTAATGCTTTTGACGGTTTCAAAGGCGTCACTTTATGAGCAATAAGAGGGTGTGAAGATGGATTGTCTTTTTTTTTTTATTTTCTGTTATAGAGCATACTTTCGGAGGCAGCTAACCCCCTACCCCCATCCCCCAGAGAGAGAGAGAGACTTAATAGAGATGGGCACACACACACACACTAGAAGTTTGAATTCCCTCCAAGAACTGATACAAAAGTTTCGAGAAATTTTTGGAATTCCTGAGTGACAATCCCTTGATGGTCACTTCCCGGCAATGAGCGGAGCAAGCTCCGTAATATGTATAACAAGTTCTAGTTTGATTAGACACAATCACAGGGGTAGGGACATATAGTGAAAAGCTCTCTTCAGATCATAATCTATTTTTCAGTTTTCATATGAATTTATTGATATCAATAAAAACATATATAATATACAAATCGCTGAAAACAGCAATCTTGGAGTGCAGCTGAGGAGGCAGCATGTCGGGCCCGTGTCCATAGATTTGGCCCGGGTCGAGTGGTGTCGGAAACTGCCAGTCCTTCACTTTGTTCACCACTCAGGAAGGCATCGAGTAGGATGTCATCGTTAGGTTGGAGGAGGTGAAACCATACCGCTGGCTATTGTGTCCCTCAGCTGACTCCATGCGGTATGAGAGACCACCTCGTCGTCGAAGCTCGGCAGGAGCTGGCTTGCCCGTGCTACGGTCCATATGTCCCACATCCTCGACTAGGGGGGTAATGGCTAGCCCCCTACTCCCTGTTGGCGTGAAACAGCGCCCGGGAGGTGGCTGCGGGGACTCTCGCTATATTCCTCGTGGGGATCGCGCCTGATCGTCGATCTCCCGCAGCAGGTCTTTCTTGGCTCTCCCGGACGCTTTAGATGATGGGAGAGGATGGGATCGAGCTGAGACCATGCCCCTTCTAGGTTTTGCCAGGGCACCCAGTAGGGATTCCCTGGAGGAGATTCATTTTTGGGGGAAGCTCCCGTACCTGGGCGATGAAACAGCTTTTGCTCCTGTTGGGATGCCCAGGTAGGTCTGCAGTGTCTTCTTCCCCCAGGGTCTTGACGGCGCCCCCTTGGATCCTGAGCTTGGGCGCAGGAACTTCGCAATCCTCCTCGGAAGGTCAGGGACGAGCACTTGACCGGGTTAAATGATAGGCCGATACTGGTGGCTGTTTGGTCCATCCGGTCAAGAAGCGTCGTCTGCTGGGTCGGCAGGTGTCCGGGCCAGCACTGCGGTGTCATCCGCGTAGGTTGTATTCCGGACAGTCCTGTCGAGAACTTGGATTCCCTGGCCTTCCGCGGCCGCCCTGACGAGGGGTTCACTGGCTAGGTTGAAGATGATGGGGAACCGGGAAATCGCCCTGCCTCACGCCGGATACTGGCTGTGCCTCGACCGATCCCTTTCCACAGACAAATTCCCAATGATTGTCAGTGTATATGTCTGTGAGGTGCTGTCGGAGTAGGTCCGGGATCGGCAGGCTCTGGAACAACTGGCCTAGCACCCGGGTGAGGTATAGCTCGAAAGCTCTTAGTGAGGTCTAACCAGGCGATGGACAGGTCCCCGTAGTTCTTTTTGGCCTCGTCAATGGCGGTTTTGTAGGAGGAACGTGTGTTCCTGGATCCCACGGACGCCTGGCAGAAAGCCCTTCTGTTCTGCCGACAGCCATCAAATGGGACGTCGCTATTCTGGTGGAGTCTACTGGCCAGGATGCCGGAGTAGAGCTTGTAGAGCGTACTCAGCAGGCTGATTGGCCGGAAGTTGCTGGGGTCATCGGTATCCCCTTTCTTATGAATCATGATCGTGCGTGATTGTTTCCAAGAGGACGGGATCCCCAGGGCATGGACCGCCGACAGGACCGTTTGGAGAAGGGAGCCGGTCCTGTCAATGACTTTCAAATGTCTCCATTCTATGCCTGGAGATGTATTAACTACCCTGCGGAGACGTCCCAGGACTTTATCCGCGGAGGGAGGAGACTGGAGCGCTTCCAATTCTTCTTCGGTTGGCGGCTCCCAGCTGCAATTGTCGTAGAGTCTCCTCGCCTCCGCCACTTGGTCTCTGCTGACAGTCCTGTGGTGGTACGTCTCCGCGATGTACTGACGTAGACGGTCCCGTCCTCCGGAGTAGTATGGGGATTCCTCTCCCAGCACCTTCCGTAGGGCCTTCCTTGGATAGCGCCCATAGAGTTTTTGTAATTTGGAGGCGTCCTCCGGCCTGTGATGATACTGCCGCCGCGCCCTCCGTTGTTGATGGCGGTGTTGGTTCCTCCGCCTCCTCTGCTGGATACCGGCGGAGGACCTGGGCGCAAGGATCAGCTTCATTGGTGTCGGCCGGAGGGGCCCTTCTTCGGACGCTGTTGGTGTTGCTCGTAGCCACCGAGGTCCTTGATAAAAGTCTGTTCGCGACCTTGAGAAGTTCCCTTGTGAATCCCTCTATGGTTTGGTCAAGGTTGCCTCGGTGGCATCCAAGGAAGGCTTCCTTCCATCTGGCTGAGAACGCAGCTCTCGTGACGGTCTCCTCATCGTCGTGGGTGTCCACAGCTTCGGCTGTCTTCACCCGCCTCAGTAAGGTCTCCTTCCTGGTTAACTCCAGAGACTCTTGTACCCCCTGAGACCCGAGGAGACGTCACTTCCGGCATCCTGTCCTGCCAGCCGGGCTGGGGTATGCCGCCGTCGTCGTCGTCGGTATCTTGGGTGGGGGCCGGGGGCGTGTTCACTGCTGGCGCGGGCCAGCTGGCCCTCTGTCTTCCCCCGGGGATGTCCCAGACACTATCGATCTCGGCGGCAACCGGCTGGTCTTGGTGAGGAGGTCCTTCAGGGCACGTGGGAGAAATGTCTGGGGTATGTATCAATCCCACGGGACTTGGAGGAGAGTTGTTGGTATCCTCGGTCGGGGTGGTGTGGGGCGTCATCGGGGAGCCCATCTCTGTCCATGGCTCCCCTCTCGTGGGTGTTGTAAACAAGTCGCCAGAGCTCGTCTGGTCCCACACCATCGAGACCTTGTTGGACCCGCTCATTGAGGTAGATCCCCCCCGTGCTGCCCCCGCTGGTGTCAATGTTTCTGATAGCGGCCACCAGCGTCGGGGACCGAACCATGTGGCGTGTTTAGTGTCCATTATTGTAGGGGGGATGCGGGTCCTGGCCACGTTAAAGCCCCGGCCGAGTAGTGGCACGGACTTCCACTTCTGCTTCTACCTAGGGAGGCTGTTATGGTCCTCCCCGCGCCCCGCGCTAAGATGTTGGCCGCGGGGCTCTGGACGATCTGTCTCCAGGAGGCTTGGGATATCAGCGTCGTCTCCTCTCCCCCGCGCTTTCTACATCGTCGCGGGGGGGGAGGCTATCTTCATCATGGTCCTCCCCCTCGTCCGTGCTCTGGTTTCTGTCTCCTCCCGGTAGGTCTTCCCGGGCTGCGGTAGTCAGACGGGGCGTCTCCGGCCGCAGTGGCCTTCTTGGTGAGTCGGCGGCCGGTATTACTTCGTCCCCGTCGTTTGTTGTCCTTTCGTGCTCGTCCTGCCTCTTTCTACTGGTGAGGGAGCTTTCTTTTCGCTGGGCCGGTGCGGGGACTGGCGGGCATACTCTGGGGCGTTTGGGGCCCGTCGCTTTCGTTCGTCTGGGTCCGCCGCACCGGTGCTCCTCAATCACTAGGCCGGCCATCGTTGTATCGCAGTAAGTGCATTTCCACAGTCTCCTGCCCATCTGGATTCCATGCCTCCGGACCAGGTGATGATCTAGACTTGTTGCAACCGTGACTCCGGAGGCACTCGTGACGAAGTTGCAATCTTGTACTGGGCAGGAGCTGGGCCCTGGCCGGCTACAGCAGGACGAGCGTACCATCATCCCGCAGCTCGGTTGAGCCTACCTCCTGAGGGGCTCCTCCAGGGCCCTGACTCCGGTGCAGGAGCGTGATAGGTGGCGGTTCCCGGCGTGCAGCGTTGTTGTGGCGTAGCCGGCATCTTTCACCGGAAAGCCGCCACAATCCTAGCGTCGTGCTGCTCCTGCAGGTGTCGCAGGGCGTCCTATGGTTGGATTTCTTCCGCCTCCAGGAGGCTGGGGGGCGACAAAGGTCGCAAGTGATGATCCCGGAATCGGTAGGGGGAACGTGATCTTCTCCCCTCGATGGCTCCCCGCAGCTTGAGTTCCTCCTGTACCGCCCCTGTCCCCTCCAGTAGATGGCCGGCCTCTAATGATGTGGTGGGAGTCGGCCGGCTCTCGATAGTGTGGTGCGGATGGGACCTACTTGATGGTAATGTTACGGGGGTGGGCATGTTGGATTCTGGATGTCCCGCCCCTGTCCCCTCAGATATCTGGC
>JAWDGP010006016.1:0-17144 GCA_033675545.1 Elysia crispata
CGCCTAGAGATTTTGAATAGGCTCTAGAGGGAGCTTGAATAGTGTGGCCGTAGATATAGGTAGGGGCCGCCTAGAGATTTTGAATAGGCTCATAGAAGAGCTTGAATAGTGTGGCCGTAGATATAGGTAGGGGCCGCCTGGAGATTTTGAATAGGCTCTAGAGGAGCATGATGAGTGTGGCCGTAGATATAGGTAGGGCCGCCTGGAGATTTTGAATAGGCTCATAGGAGCTTGAATAGTGCGGCCGTAGATATAGGTAGGGGCCCCCTGGAGATTTTGAATAGGCTCTAGAGGAGCTTGAATAGTGTGGCCGTAGATATAGGTAGGGGCCGCCTAGAGATTTTGAATAGGCTCTAGAGGAGCGTGATAGTGTGGCCGTAGATATAGGTAGGGGCCGCCTAGAGATTTTGAATAGGCTCATAGGAGCGTGAATAGTGTGGCCGTAGATATAGGTAGGGGCCGCCTAGAGATTGTGAATAGGCTCTAGAGGAGCTTGAATAGTGCGGCCGTAGATATAGGTAGGGGCCGCCTAGAGATTGTGAATAGGCTCTAGAGGAACTTGAATAGTGCGGCCGTAGATATAGGTAGGGGCCGCCTAGAGATAATAAATAGGCTCTAGAGGAGCTTGATTAGTGCGGCCGTAGATATAGGTAGGGGCCCCCTGGAGATTTTGAATAGGCTCTAGAGGAGCTTGAATAGTGTGGCCGTAGATATAGGTAGGGGCCGCCTGGAGATTTTGAATAGGCTTTAGAGGAGCTTGAATAGTGTGGCCGTAGATATAGGTAGGGGCCCCCTGGAGATTTTGAATAGGCTCTAGAAGAGCTTGAATAGTGTGGCCGTAGATATAGGTAGGGGCCGCCTGGAGATTTTGAATAGGCTCTAGAGGAGCTTGAATAGTATAGCCGTAGATATAGGTAGGGGCCGCCTAGAGATTTTGAATAGGCTCTAGAGGAGCATGATGAGTGTGGCCGTAGATTAAGGTAGGGGCCGCCTGGAGATTTTTTGAATAGGCTCTAGAGGATGTGTTAGTGCGGCCGTAGATTAAGGTAGGGGCCATCTAGAGATTTTGAATAGGCTCTAGAGGAGCTTGAATAGTGTGGCCGTAGATATAGGTAGGGGCCGCCTAGAGATTTTAAATAGGCTCGAGAGGAGCTTGAATAGTGAGGCCGTAGATATAGGTAGGGGCCCCCTAGGAGATTTTGAATAGGCTCTAGAGGAGCTTGAATAGTGTGGCCGTAGATATAGGTAGGGGCCGCCTGGAGATTTTGAATAGGCTTTAGAGGAGCTTGAATAGTGTGTACGTAGATATAGGTAGGGGCCATCTAGAGATTTTTTGAATAGGCTCCGGTAGGAGCTTGAATAGTGCGGCCGTAGATATAGGTAGGGGCCGCCTAGAGATTGTGAATAGGCTCTAGAGGAACTTGAATAGTGCGGCCGTAGATATAGGTAGGGGCCGCATAGAGATATTGAATAGGCTCTGTGAGGGGAGCATGATGAGGTGGCCGTAGATTTAGGTAGGGGCCGCCTAGAGATTTTGAATAGGCTCTAGAGGAACTTGAATAGTGCGGCCGTAGATATAGGTAGAGGCCGCGGAGTTTTAAGAGAGAGCCAGGAGAAGTTTCAAAAGAGGAATGGGAAGAATGAGAATAAGGCAAAAATTTTGTGCTTAGTTCTAGTGACGTCAATAAATAATAATAAAAAATTGACGATGTATCCAAATAGCCAACGCGAAAGTGAACATTTTGCTCTGAAGTTCTTACCACTTAAACCTTTTAAAACAATTGTCTCTCCAGGTATTGAAGAATCCATGAAGAAAATGAAAACTTCTAAACATGAAAGCTTAAATTTAAAGATTGAAGCATTGTCTCGATTATATCGATTTCCTTTGTTAAATTTTTTTAAATTTTTTTTTTTAACATAGATGAGGGATTAAGAATGATAGTCCTACATATAAACAATGACATTTTAAACAAGCATTAATTTTTTCAACGACAATAAAAGGTTCATTTTGAGCTTTAAACACACAATAATGCAAATGGAGTTTTACTTTTGAGAGACCATTAACACTTCAAAAGCAACTAATTGATCGCGTCCATTGTGTGAGTATTTCTATTTAGATGAAAATCCTTTTTTTTGATGTTCGTGTTTAAAGACCTAATATTTATATATGTGTGAGCGTATGTGTTTGTCGGTTCTTTTAAAAACTTTTTTTTTTTTTTTTTTTTTTGGGTTCAAAATTTTTATCGTCGGAATTGAATTTCAGAAGCACATCAAACTTCCTTTCATCGGCCTGTACCATAGCTGCCAACCAGTACGTATAACACGTATTTAGTCTGGATTTATGCTTCCCAGTACATCTGTCCGTATCAGTGCTAAAAATTACGTACTTGGCAGTATCTCACTAATGGGAAGTTCAAATACGTGCTTGGTGGACCACTCATAGCTTGCAGCCATGGTGTCTTTGTTAAAGTTATGATAAGAAAAAATTTATAAAAAGTTAACAATAACTTATAAGTAGCAGGTAAGCTTTTAAACGTTTAATTAAGTTTGTGATAAAGTCAATATTTATAACTGTACTCAATGGGCTACATCTTTCATTAGGTTTGAGCACTAAAAATCTGTATTTGCCCTTTCAAAAGTTGGCAGCTATGCCTGTACTATTTATATTACCTGTTTAACGCATGCGCTACGTGGAAATATTACGAAATTATGGGCACGAATTAGGAGTGACGGTTTTACCATGGCTGTATCCGCGAGACGTTTAGATCCCAGTCTCGTTATACTATCATAAATATGTATAAATTGGATCATATTACCTCATTATGTAGCCATACCTGTTCGGTCACGCGCACACTTTCATTGAATCATCAAAGTAATTTGACGCGTTGTTGAAAATAAAACGATCATCATTTCGAAAAGAAAAAGTTTTTTTTTTTTTTTCGGGATATAGAAATCTGTTCGCGTATTTTAAGCCGCTCTAAAAGTGAAACGTAAGTGGAGCTTCCATGGCTTTCTAACTTAGCCTATGCGGATTTTAAAAAAAGAATTAAAGTAGCCGAAATTGCTTAGAAATCCTATCGAAATGGTTACCTGTCGATAATCGGGAGAAAGGTGTCGTCAGTAAATTGCGCTTAAACGCAGCAAAGATTAAATTTTCATGGCATTATTATTATTATCATTATAATTATTATTATTATTATTATTATTATTATTATTATTATTATTATTATTATTATTATTATTATTATTATTATTATTATTATTATTATTATATTATTGTCGTCGTCGTCGTCGTTGTCGTCGTCATCATCATCATCATCATCATCATCATCATCATCATCATCATCATCATCATCATCATCATCATCATCATCATCATCATTGTCGTCATCATCATCATCATCATCATCATCATCATCATCATCATCATCATCATCATCATCATCATCATTATCATTGTCATTATTATTATTATTATTATTATTATTATTATTATTATTATTATTATTATTATTATTATTATTATTATTATTATTATAATTATTATTATCATCATCATCATCATCATCATCATCATCATCATCACTACCACCAGCAAACCCACCATTATAGCTGCCCTCTTTGTCGGAAATGGTGTTTATACTAGGATAGTAGGTTTTAGTATTTAGAACTAACTGTATTCTTTTACAGCTACAAACGCAACTTGTGAATTTCACCGAGTTCGACATAAAAGCATACCATTTGGCCACCATACTTTTTTTTAAAAAAATCTATTTGTATTCGGAAAATAGTGTTTACCGCCGCTCTTTATTTATTTGTAATTTTCCAGAACGTGCTCGATGATGCCACAGACAAATGGGGTATCAAAGTGGAGAGGGTAGAAATGTGAGTATTGTTCTCTCGTCAAATCTGATCGCCTATCTTCTATATCACTTTTCTACCTCCTGTCTTTGTATCTACGTATCCCTCTTTCTCACTTACTCTGTTTGTCACTCTTCTCTCTGTCTGTCTGTCTCTCTCTCTCTCTCTCTCTCTCTATCTCTGTCTGTCTCTCTGTCTCTGTCTCTGTCTCTGTCTCTCTCTCTCTCTCTCTCTCTGTCTCTCTCTCTCTCTATCTCTGTCTCTGTCTCTCTCTCTGTCTCTCTCTCTCTCTCTCTCTCTCTCTCTCTCTCTCTCTCTCTCTCTCTCTCTCTCTCTCTCTCTCTCTCCCTCTATCTCTCACTATATGCCTCCTCATATATCTCCTTTCTCCTCACCACTGGTTTCGCTTATTTTTCTTTTTTGTTTTTTTCCTTCTTTTCAAAAAAAAAAAGCAAAAAAAAAAAAAAAAAAACAAACCAGAAAACAAAAACGTGTAAAGCAAAGAAATAACTTTTTATATGTCATGATTTTTGCTCTAAACAAAAAAAAAAATAAATGAAAATATGAAGTATCTTACATCACTTCTTAATCATCTAAACACAGGGCAATTCGAGTGGAACTTTAAGGCCAGTACTGTAACTATTCTAAGCACCTTTTGGACAAACTCTGTCGCATCAAGTCTATAGTCCCCTTACGTGAAAGAGAAAAAAAATTATCTTTCCCTTCTAGGCTAATATTTTAATATATGACTTGAATTCATAGACAATATAAAGAGAATATTTGCATTACTTTAAGGAGAGCTCTAGCTTACCGCAACTATAGAAACGCTTTTACAGCTCAGCACTAGACCTGGGACACATTTTTATAGTATGAAAAGCATTGGGGTTCTCAATACACACCGCACCGATGCTGTCTTAGTCTTGCGTGGAGGTAGGTGGAAATAAGCACAGCCAAATCAAACATGGGCTATCGCACCCGCTTTATGAGTTAATATAAACATGGCGGCGTATTTTCCTTACTACGCGTCTTGAAGAATTCGCGTTCATTGCGTTGTGGCGATATCTGCATAATGAAGATCCATGGAAACACGGCCTCAGTATCGGAAAGTTGGTTTCAATGGCGTCCGGAAAAAGGGGTTCCACGATTTTACTATTTCTGTCACGATGTATATACAGTTCAGTATTTTTTCTATTGATCGTGACAGCTGAAAAGAAAGTTAAAAAGAAACGTTAAAGAAATACGTGGCGACTGGGTGAGCAATGTAACCTTTGAAAACAGTGGGTTTATATCTTAGCATGGATATGATGATGATGGTGATTACGAATTGCGAAATGCTAGCAAGTATATGGTCTTTTCCACTTATTATGATATGACTCATCAAGTACTCCATAGTGGTGTAATCATGCTCATTTGCGATGTTCCAATAAATTTGTGTATATATATATATATATATATATATATATATATATATATATATATATATATACACATATACTGCTTCTGTAGATATATACATATAATATATATATATATATATATATATATATATATTATAAGTATACATACATGTTGCTTCTGTAAGTAATGAGCTTCTTATATCTGCTTCGTTCTCTCGTTCGCTTCTTCTTTTTCTTTTACTTCAGCATTCTTCTTCGTCTCCTTGTTCCTCTTCTTCTTACCCTCGTACTCTTCCTTTTTTATCTTTCTCATCTTCTTCTAACTTCTTCTTCTTCTTCCCCTCCTTCCTTCTTCTCATACCTCTCCATTTCTTTGTCTATCTATGAATCCGTCATTTTGTCTATCTCTGTATCTATCTATCTATGTACTTAATATTTCCATAACATACAGCTCTTCTCAAATAGACCAAGTCTTTCTGAGATCATGACTGTCCCTGTTTGTAACCCCATAGTGCGGTCATTAAGGATGTTTTCTCATGGTTTGTTTTCTTTCCGTCCCACTCACAGCAAAGACGTGCGGCTCCCCACACAGCTCCAGAGGGCGATGGCGGCAGAGGCTGAGGCAGCGAGAGATGCTAGAGCTAAGGTATGTTGTGATGTTGTTGTTGTTGTTGTGGTGGTGGTGGTGGTGGTATTGTAGTTTTTATTGTTGGTGATGTTGGTGGTATGTTAGTTGTTGTTGTTGTTGTTGTAGTGGTTCTGGTTTTTGTTTTTGTTGTTCGTTCATTCGTTTTTGTTGTAGTTTATGCTGTTGTGGGTAAAAGGCTCTACTCATGATAACTAAGGTATGCCACTGCTCCTTGCGTTGTTGTTTTTGTTTGTTCATTTGTTATCGTGTTAGTTCATGCTGCTGTGGTTGTTCTAATAAGTTCTTGGCATAACAGCTAAGGTGTGCTGCTGCTCCTTGCGTTGCTGTTGTCTTACTGCTGTTGTTGTTGTTGGACTATTTCATTAATGTGGAAGATCATGCCTCTGTGCTGTGGTTGTTCTGAAAGGTTCTACTCATAAGAGTATTTTGCTCCTGCCGAAATATCACCGGCCAACGATCTTTAGATTTCTTTCACGATAAGATAAACAAAAACTTCGTGCTATACTCATGGCCGGATAACTTTTTTTTCTCCATAAATCGACCTGGTAAATCACGATTACCAGATCGAAGGTGTAAGTACCGGTACCGTGGTGTTATTTTTCTCTCGTGATTCTCTTTTTTACTTTGTGCTGAGGTAAAATAAGGAAGAGACGATAAGATACGAAATACTGAAACCGGAGGTGGAAAGCGTTGATATCGGGAAATACTATATAGAAAAAAAAATCATTAAGCGGATGTATGTTAAAAAGGAGATAATGTGGAGTCCTTTGTTATGTCTTAAATGACTTGTCACTATATGTAACGAATTGAATAATATTGACATGAGTGAATAATTATTTGTAAAACAAAAACAAAAACAAAATAATAATAAAAAAAAGAAGATTATTTTGGCGTTTCCATTATTTTGTAACGGTTTTCTTCCGATCCTGACTGTGAGTTCTAGCTGAAGCGATACAACTAAGTTTGTGAGAGACTTACATCTAATTCATTATACATCTTTAAGATGTCATTTTTCATTATGTATTGTCGCCGCGGTTACACAGATCTATATGGCAAAGGCCGCATTACATCTGTGTTATTTGGATAGTTTTACTGACACAGTAAAAGTTACGTCGTGGTACTATCCCTGAATGCTCTATATTGTATTTATTTATGCCTTTTTGTAACAATGGGTATGTTAACTTTCAATATCTTCCAGAGAGATAAATAAAGTAATTTTATCTTATCTTATGTGATTATCAGAGAGAGATTACCACTTACTAGTTTCAACATCAAGGGAAATAATTTGAACAGCAATACTTCTTCTTTAGTCTACATAAGAAAAGACCTCGACTTTTTTGTTTCGTGGTTTTCTCTTGGTTGTTGGCGATGGTCGTACTGGATAATAAATGGAGTGAAGCAGAATAACAATGATTAAAGTGCATACTGCCTCTCAACAAAGGAAGCTATCTTTGCAAGTTTACTCGTTTTTGATTCTGTATTTTTGTTGTTGTTGTTGTTGTTGTTGTTGTTGTTGTTGTTGTTTTTTTTTGAGACAATTAATGACTTTGCTATAGCTGAAACGGTGGTGTCTTGTCAGAGTACTTTGAAGATGGGCCAGCAAAAGCGAAAGTGAAGACCAGCAGGGCGAGTAAAAAGAAAAAGGGAAAATATAACAGGGAGAGAATATTTATGTCTCCATTCGAATGCACTGAGCGATATATATATATATATATATATATATATATATATAGAGAGAGAGAGAGAGAGAGAGAGAGAGAGAGAGAGAGAGAGAGAGAGAGAGAGAGAGAGAGAGAGAGAGAGACAGAGACAGAGAGAGCAGAGACAGAGACAGAGAGAGAGAGCAGAGACAGAGAGAGAGAGCAGAGACAGAGACAGAGAGAGAGAGCAGAGACAGAGACAGAGAGAGCAGAGACAGAGAGAGAGAGCAGAGACAGAGAGAGAGAGAGAGAGAGAGACAGAGATAGAGAGAGAGACAGACAGACATGGGGAATGTGGGGAGACAGAGAGACGTGGAGGGACCTCATTGTGGAATGTGGGGAGACAGAGAGACGTGGAGGGACCTCATTGTGGAATGTGGGGAGACAGAGAGACGTGGAGGGACCTCATTGTGGAATGTGGGGAGACAGAGAGACGTGGAGGGACCTCATTGTGGAATGTGGGGAGACAGAGAGACGTGGAGGGACCTCATTGTGGAATGTGGGGAGACAGAGAGACGTGGAGGGACCTCATTGTGGAATGTGGGGAGACAGAGAGACGTGGAGGGACCTCATTGTGGAATGTGGGGAGACAGAGAGACGTGGAGGGACCTCATTGTGGAATGTGGGGAGACAGAGAGAGGTAGAGGGACCTCATTGTGGAATGTGGGGAGACAGAGAGACGTGGAGGGACCTCATTGTGGAATGTGGGGAGACAGAGAGAGGTGGAGGGACCTCATTGTGGAATGTGGGGAGACAGAGAGACGTGGAGGGACCTCATTGTGGAATGTGGGGAGACAGAGAGACGTGGAGGGACCTCATTGTGGAATGTGGGGAGACAGAGAGACGTGGAGGGACCTCATTGTGGAATGTGGGGAGACAGAGAGAGGTAGAGGGACCTCATTGTGGAATGTGGGGAGACAGAGAGACGTGGAGGGACCTCATTGTGGAATGTGGGGAGACAGAGAGACGTGGAGGGACCTCATTGTGGAATGTGGGGAGACAGAGAGACGTGGAGGGACCTCATTGTGGAATGTGGGGAGACAGAGAGACGTGGAGGGACCTCATTGTGGAATGTGGGGAGACAGAGAGACGTGGATGGACCTCATTGTGGAATGTGGGGAGACAGAGAGACGTGGAGGGACCTCATTGTGGAATGTGGGGAGACAGAGAGACGTGGAGGGACCTCATTGTGGAATGTGGGGAGACAGAGAGACGTGGAGGGACCTCATTGTGGAATGTGGGGAGACAGAGAGACGTGGAGGGACCTCATTGTGGAATGTGGGGAGACAGAGAGACGTGGAGGGACCTCATTGTGGAATGTGGGGAGACAGAGAGACGTGGAGGGACCTCATTGTGGAATGTGGGGGGACAGAGAGACGTGGATGGACCTCATTGTGGAATGTGGGGAGACAGAGAGACGTGGATGGACCTCATTGTGGAATGTGGGGAGACAGAGAGACGT
Organism: Elysia crispata; assembly: GCA_033675545.1. Classification (NCBI taxonomy): domain Eukaryota; kingdom Metazoa; phylum Mollusca; class Gastropoda; family Plakobranchidae; genus Elysia; species Elysia crispata. The sequence goes on from JAWDGP010006016.1 coordinate 9,070, forward strand.
GGAGGGACCTCATTGTGGAATGTGGGGAGACAGAGAGACGTGGATGGACCTCATTGTGGAATGTGGGGAGACAGAGAGACGTGGAGGGACCTCATTGTGGAATGTGGGGAGACAGAGAGACGTGGAGGGACCTCATTGTGGAATGTGGGGAGACAGAGAGACGTGGATGGACCTCATTGTGGAATGTGGGGAGACAGAGAGACGTGGAGGGACCTCATTGTGGAATGTGGGGAGACAGAGAGACGTGGAGGGACCTCATTGTGGAATGTGGGGGTACAGAGAGACGTGGAGGGACCTCATTGTGGAATGTGGGGAGACAGAGAGACGTGGAGGGACCTCATTGTGGAATGTGGGGAGACAGAGAGACGTGGAGGGACCTCATTGTGGAATGTGGGGAGACAGAGAGACGTGGAGGGACCTCATTGTGGAATGTGGGGAGACAGAGAGACGTGGAGGGACCTCATTGTGGAATGTGGGGAGACAGAGAGACGTGGAGGGACCTCATTGTGGAATGTGGGGAGACACCAAAGGCAGAGATGCTCAGCTGGCGCGGACGTGGAGGGACCTCATTGTGGAATGTGGGGGGACAGAGAGACGTGGAGGGACCTCATTGTGGAATGTGGGGAGACAGAGAGACGTGGAGGGACCTCATTGTGGAATGTGGGGAGACAGAGAGACGTGGAGGGACCTCATTGTGGAATGTGGGGAGACAGAGAGACGTGGAGGGACCTCATTGTGGAATGTGGGGAGACAGAGAGACGTGGAGGGACCTCATTGTGGAATGTGGGGGTACAGAGAGACGTGGAGGGACCTCATTGTGGAATGTGGGGAGACAGAGAGACGTGGAGGGACCTCATTGTGGAATGTGGGGAGACAGAGAGACGTGGAGGGACCTCATTGTGGAATGTGGGGAGACAGAGAGACGTGGAGGGACCTCATTGTGGAATGTGGGGAGACAGAGAGACGTGGAGGGACCTCATTGTGGAATGTGGGGGTACAGAGAGACGTGGAGGGACCTCATTGTGGAATGTGGGGAGACAGAGAGACGTGGAGGGACCTCATTGTGGAATGTGGGGAGACAGAGAGACGTGGAGGGACCTCATTGTGGAATGTGGGGAGACAGAGAGACGTGGAGGGACCTCATTGTGGAATGTGGGGAGACAGAGAGACGTGGAGGGACCTCATTGTGGAATGTGGGGAAAAAGAGACGTGGAGGGACCTCATTGTGGAATGTGGGGAGACAGAGAGACGTGGAGGGACCTCATTGTGGAATGTGGGGAGACAGAGAGACGTGGAGGGACCTCATTGTGGAATGTGGGGAGACAGAGAGACGTGGAGGGACCTCATTGTGGAATGTGGGGAGACAGAGAGACGTGGAGGGACCTCATTGTGGAATGTGGGGAGACAGAGAGACGTGGAGGGACCTCATTGTGGAATGTGGGGAGACAGAGAGACGTGGAGGGACCTCATTGTGGAATGTGGGGAGACAGAGAGACGTGGAGGGACCTCATTGTGGAATGTGGGGAGACATAGAGACGTGGAGGGACCTCATTGTGGAATGTGGGGAGACATAGAGACGTGGAGGGACCTCATTGTGGAATGTGGGGAGACAGAGAGACGTGGAGGGATGTCATTGTGGAATGTGGGGAGACAGAGAGACATGGATGGACCTCATTGTGGAATGTGGGGAGACAGAGAGACGTGGAGGGATGTCATTGTGGAATGTGGGGAGACAGAGAGACGTGGAGGGACCTCATTGTGGAATGTGGGGAGACAGAGAGACATGGATGGACCTCATTGTGGAATGTGGGGAGACAGAGAGACGTGGAGGGATGTCATTGTGGAATGTGGGGAGACAGAGAGACGTGGAGGGATGTCATTGTGGAATGTGGGGAGACAGAGAGACGTGGAGGGACCTCATTGTGGAATGTGGGGAGACAGAGAGACGTGGAGGGACCTCATTGTGGAATAAGGGGAGACAGAGAGACGCGGATGGACCTCATTGTGGAATGTGGGGAGACAGAGAGACGCGGAGGGACCGCATTATGGAATGTGGGGAGACAGAGAGACGCGGATGGACCGCATTGTGGAATGTGGGGAGACAGAGAGACGTGGAGGGACCTCATTTTGGAATGTGGGGAGACAGAGAGACGTGGAGGGACCTCATTTTGGAATGTGGGGAGACAGAGAGACGCGGATGGACCGCATTGTGGAATGTGGGGAGACAGAGAGACGCGGATGGACCGCATTGTGGAATGTGGGGAGACAGAGAGACGTGGAGGGACCGCATTGTGGAATGTGGGGAGACAGAGAGACGCGGATGGACCTCATTGTGGAATGTGGGGAGACAGAGAGACGCGGATGGACCCTCATTGTGGAATGTGGGGGGACAGAGAGACGCGGATGGACCTCATTGTGGAATGTGGGGAGACAGAGAGACGTGGAGGGACCTTATTTTGGAATGTGGGGGGACAGAGAGACGCGGATGGACCTCATTGTGGAATGTGGGGAGACAGAGAGACGCGGAGGGACCTCATTGTGGAATGTGGGGAGACAGAGAGACGTGGAGGGATCTCATTGTGGAATGTGGGGAGACAGAGAGACGGGGAGGAAAGTCATTGTGGAATGTGGGGAGACAGAGAGACGTGGAGGGACCTCATTGTGGAATGTGGGGAGACAGAGAGACGCGGAGGGACCTCATTGTGGAATGTGGGGAGACAGAGAGACGCGGATGGACCTCATTGTGGAATGTGGTGAGACAGAGAGACCCGGAGGGACCTTATTGTGGAATGTGGGGAGACAGAGAGACGTGGATGGACCTCATTGTGGAATGTGGGGGGACAGAGAGACGCGGAGGGACCTCTCATTGTGGAATGTGGGGAGACAGAGAGACGCGGAGGGACCTCATTGTGGAATGTGGGGAGACAGAGAGACGCGGATGGACCTCATTGTGGAATGTGGTGAGACAGAGAGACCCGGAGGGACCTTATTGTGGAATGTGGGGAGACAGAGAGACGCGGAGGGACCTCATTGTGGAATGTGGGGAGACAGAGAGACGCGGATGGACCTCATTGTGGAATGTGGGGTGACAGAGAGACATGGATGGACCTCATTGTGGAATGTGGGGAGACAGAGAGACGTGGAGGGACCTTATTGTCAAATGTGGGGAGACAGAGAGACGTGGAGGGACCTCATTGTGGAATGTGGGGTGACAGAGAGACATGGATGGACCTCATTGTGGAATGTGGGGAGACAGAGAGACGTGGATGGACCTCATTGTGGAATGTGGGGAGACAGAGAGACATGGATGGACCTCATTGTGGAATGTGGGGTGACAGAGAGACATGGATGGACCTCATTATGGAATGTGGGGAGACAGAGAGACGTGGAGGGACCTCATTGTGGAATGTGGGGAGACAGAGAGACGTGGAGGGATGTCATTGTGGAATGTGGGGAGACATAGAGACGTGGAGGGACCTCATTGTGGAATGTGGGGAGACAGAGAGACGTGGAGGGACCGCATTGTGGAATGTGGGGAGACAGAGAGACGCGGAGGGACCTCATTGTGGAATGTGGGGAGACAGAGAGACGTGGAGGGACCGCATTATGGAATGTGGGGAGACAGAGAGACGCGGATGGACCTCATTATGGAATGTGGGGAGACAGAGAGACGTGGAGGGACCGCATTATGGAATGTGGGGAGACAGAGAGACGCGGATGGACCTCATTGTGGAATGTGGGGGGACAGAGAGACGCGGATGGACCGCATTGTGGAATGTGGGGAGACAGAGAGACGCGGATGGACCGCATTGTGGAATGTGGGGAGACAGAGAGACGTGGAGGGACCTTATTTTCCAATGTGGGGGGACAGAGAGACGCGGATGGACCTCATTGTGGAATGTGGGGAGACAGAGAGACGCGGAGGGACCTCATTGTGGAATGTGGGGAGACAGAGAGACGCGGAGGGACCTCATTGTGGAATGTGGGGAGACAGAGAGACGCGGAGGGACCTCATTGTGGAATGTGGGGAGACAGAGAGACGCGGAGGGACCTCATTGTGGAATGTGGGGAGACAGAGAGACGCGGAGGGACCTCATTGTGGAATGTGGGGAGACAGAGAGACGCGGAGGGACCTCATTGTGGAATGTGGGGAGACAGAGAGACGCGGATGGACCTCATTGTGGAATGTGGGGAGACAGAGAGACGCGGAGGGACCTCATTGTGGAATGTGGGGAGACAGAGAGACGCGGAGGGACCTCATTGTGGAATGTGGGGAGACAGAGAGACGCGGAGGGACCTCATTGTGGAATGTGGGGAGACAGAGAGACGCGGAGGGACCTCATTGTGGAATGTGGGGAGACAGAGAGACGCGGATGGACCTCATTGTGGAATGTGAGGAGACAGAGAGAGCGGAGGGACCTCATTGTGGAATGTGGGGAGACAGAGAGACGCGGATGGACCTCATTGTGGAATGTGGGGAGACAGAGAGACGCGGATGGACCTCATTGTGGAATATGGGGAGACAGAGAGACGTGGAGGGACCTCATTGTGGAATGTGGGGAGACAGAGAGACGTGGAGGGACCTCATTATGGAATGTGGGGAGACAGAGAGACGTGGAGGGACCTCATTATGGAATGTGGGGAGACAGAGAGACGTGGAGGGACCTCATTATGGAATGTGGGGAGACAGAGAGACGTGGAGGGACCTCATTATGGAATGTGGGGAGACAGAGAGAGGTAGAGGGACCGCATTGTGGAATGTGGGGAGACAGAGAGAGACGTGGAGGGACCTCATTATGGAATGTGGGGAGACAGAGAGACGTGGAGGGACCTCATTATGGAATGTGGGGAGACAGAGAGACGTGGAGGGACCTCATTGTGGAATGTGGGGGGACAGAGAGACGCGGATGGACCGCATTGTGGAATGTGGGGAGACAGAGAGACGCGGATGGACCGCATTTTGGAATGTGGGGAGACAGAGAGACGTGGAGGGACCGCATTGTGGAATGTGGGGAGACAGAGAGACGCGGATGGACCTCATTGTGGAATGTGGGGAGACAGAGAGACGCGGATGGACCTCATTGTGGAATGTGGGGGGACAGAGAGACGCGGATGGACCGCATTGTGGAATGTGGGGAGACAGAGAGACGTGGAGGGACCTTATTTTGGAATGTGGGGGGACAGAGAGACGCGGAGGGACCTCATTGTGGAATGTCGGGGGGGGGGGGACAGAGAGACGCGGAGGGACCTCATTGTGGAATGTGGGGAGACAGAGAGACGCGGAGGGACCTCATTGTGGAATGTGGGGAGACAGAGAGACGCGGAGGGACCTCATTGTGGAATGTGGGGAGACAGAGAGACGCGGAGGGACCTCATTGTGGAATGTCGTGAGACAGAGAGAGACGCGGAGGGACCTCATTGTGGAATGTGGGGAGACAGAGAGACGCGGAGGGACCTCATTGTGGAATGTGGGGAGACAGAGAGACGCGGAGGGACCTCATTGTGGAATGTGGGGAGACAGAGAGACGTGGAGGGACCTCATTGTGGAATGTGGGGAGACAGAGAGACGCGGAGGGACCTCATTGTGGAATGTGGGGAGACAGAGAGACGCGGATGGACCTCATTGTGGAATGTGGGGAGACAGAGAGACGCGGAGGGACCTTATTGTGGAATGTGGGGAGACAGAGAGACGCGGAGGGACCTCATTGTGGAATGTGGGGAGACAGAGAGACGCGGATGGACCTCATTGTGGAATGTGGGGTGACAGAGAGACATGGATGGACCTCATTGTGGAATGTGGGGAGACAGAGAGACGTGGAGGGACCTTATTGTCAAATGTGGGGAGACAGAGAGACGTGGAGGGACCTCATTGTGGAATGTGGGGTGACAGAGAGACATGGATGGACCTCATTGTGGAATGTGGGGAGACAGAGAGACGTGGATGGACCTCATTGTGGAATGTGGGGAGACAGAGAGACATGGATGGACCTCATTGTGGAATGTGGGGTGACAGAGAGACATGGATGGACCTCATTATGGAATGTGGGGAGACAGAGAGACGTGGAGGGACCTCATTGTGGAATGTGGGGAGACAGAGAGACGTGGAGGGACCTCATTGTGGAATGTTGGGAGACAGAGAGACGTGGAGGGACCTCATTGTGGAATGTGGGGAGACAGAGAGACGTGGAGGGACCGCATTATGGAATGTGGGGAGACAGAGAGACGCGGATGGACCTCATTGTGGAATGTGGGGAAACAGAGAGACGTGGAGGGACCGCATTATGGAATGTGGGGAGACAGAGAGACGCGGATGGACCTCATTGTGGAATGTGGGGAGACAGAGAGACGTGGAGGGACCGCATTGTGGAATGTGGGGAGACAGAGAGACGCGGATGGACCTCATTGTGGAATGTGGGGAGACAGAGAGACGCGGAGGGACCTCATTGTGGAATGTGGGGAGACAGAGAGACGCGGATGGACCTCATTGTGGAATGTGGGGAGACAGAGAGACGTGGAGGGACCTTATTTTCCAATGTGGGGGGACAGAGAGACGCGGATGGACCTCATTGTGGAATGTGGGGAGACAGAGAGACGCGGAGGGACCTCATTGTGGAATGTGGGGAGACAGAGAGACGCGGAGGGACCTCATTGTGGAATGTGGGGAGACAGAGAGACGCGGAGGGACCTCATTGTGGAATGTGGGGAGACAGAGAGACGCGGAGGGACCTCATTGTGGAATGTGGGGAGACAGAGAGACGCGGAGGGACCTCATTGTGGAATGTGGGGAGACAGAGAGACGCGGAGGGACCTCATTGTGGAATGTGAGGGAGACAGAGAGACGCGGATGGACCTCATTGTGGAATGTGGGGAGACAGAGAGACGCGGAGGGACCTCATTGTGGAATGTGGGGAGACAGAGAGACGCGGAGGGACCTCATTGTGGAATGTGGGGAGACAGAGAGACGCGGAGGGACCTCATTGTGGAATGTGGGGAGACAGAGAGACGCGGAGGGACCTCATTGTGGAATGTGGGGAGACAGAGACACGTGGAGGGACCTCATTGTGGAATGTGTTGAGACATAGAAAGGCAGAGGGACCTCATTGTGGAATGTGGGGAGACAGAGACACGTGGAGGGACCTCATTGTGGAATGTGGGGAGACAGAGAGACGTGGAGGGACCTCATTGTGGAATATGGGGAGACAGAGAGACGTGGAGGGACCTCATTGTGGAATGTGGGGAGACAGAGAGACGTGGAGGGACCGCATTATGGAATGTGGGGAGACAGAGAGACATGGAGAGACCGCATTATGGAATGTGGGGAGACAGAGAGACGTGGAGGGACCGCATTATGGAATGTGGGGAGACAGAGAGACGTGGAGGGACCGCATTATGGAATGTGGGGAGACAGAGAGAGGTAGAGGGACCGCATTGTGGAATGTGGGGAGACAGAGAGACGTGGAGGGACCGCATTATGGAATGTGGGGAGACAGAGGAGAGACGTGGAGGGACCTCATTATGGGATGTGGGGAGACAGAGAGACGTGGAGGGACCGCATTATGGAATGTGGGGAGACAGAGAGAGGTAGAGGGACCGCATTATGGAATGTGGGGAGACAGAGGAGAGACGTGGAGGGACCGCATTATGGAATGTGGGGAGACAGAGAGACGTGGAGGGACCGCATTATGGAATGTGGGGAGACAGAGAGACGTGGAGGGACCGCATTATGGAATGTGGGGAGTCAGAGAGACGCGGAGGGACCGCATTGTGGAATGTGGGGAGACAGAGAGAGGTGGAGGGACCTCATTGTGGAATGTGGGGAGACAGAGACACGTGGAGGGACCGCATTGTGGAATGTGGGGAGACAGAGAGACGTGGAGGGACCGCATTGTGGAATGTGGGGAGACAGAGAGAGGTAGAGGGACCCCATTGTGGAATTTGGGGAGACAAAGAGAGGTGGAGGGACCGCATTGTGGAATGTTGGGAGACAGAGAGAGGTGGAGGGACACGACATGGTCACCAAATCCATCCGGCTCTGGGTACCCTAAGGTGATGAGGGTCAAATCCTAATCCTGCAT
>JAWDGP010006018.1:0-21592 GCA_033675545.1 Elysia crispata
CTTTATAAAATTTTCAGCAATCATATTTGCCATTTTGCTCAGGACTTTGGTCCCAGATCAATGTGTTTACAGCATATCATAGCAGCAGCAGCAATTAATCACTCAGCCTTTCTACCTACTTTAAAATTTATATTGAACTAAAGCAAAAAGAAAAGTAAGAATTCAATTCTTTAATAACAAAAATAACCCTTGCAACATCTTTACATTAAAAGTTTACAGTACAGTATAAAAGGAAAACAGAGTCTTTAGCATGACTTAATGAATAACATACAACAAGAAATCTTTTGGAAGCAAATTAATCAAAGCCATGGCAATATTGGTTGAACTTTAGGATTGATATTTTTCCTACTATTTTTACAATTATTATTAATATCTCACTAATACCTGATCAGCATCCCCAATGATTGATTTGCTAATTTGATTAAAAAGATTAGCCTTTTTCCGTTTTTACTGCTGAGATAAACCTTGCAGCTGTAATAAAATTGTGACAAAAAAAATAATGACAAAAAAAAACAACAACAAACCAAACAGAACAACAACAACAACAAAATTAAATAATTAAACCAGCAACAAATTAATAAAACTTTTGACTTTATCAAGAGAAGTGATATATCTCAATAACAGAGCAAGTGTACTTGGTATTTAACTGTTATTACCATTTCATAACTTTGTTGTCATTCAAATTTCTAGATGGTTAATCTAAATTTTGGAGCACAAATTCGCTAAACTCTTTTTAATAAAACAATAAAATAATACAGATTGTTGCATGCCAAAGAAATTTCATAAGGGGAACCAATTAAAAAGGAGCATGTTGTAGTCATAGTCTTTTAATGAAATATCTCTCTTTCTCTCTCTCTTGAGATACATGTGCCTCCTAAAATGGCAATTCATTATTACAAATATTAAGGTGAGTTGTGAACAAAAAATAAAACAATGATATAAAAGGAACTATTTATTTTCTATAAAGAAACATTCATGGTTTTTTTCTACCTGAAACAATGCAAATCTCAAAAGCAGAAGCAAATCTACGAGTAATTTCCCTTAACTTTCTACAGAAGAGAACTGGAAGGGAATTTCCTGTAATAGAAATAAAATATGAAAACAAGGCTTATATGATTCCCATCCTTACATATCACATACACACGCATCAACTCTTATCACAATGAAGGGGAAAAAAAGCTAATTATTATACAACACAGAGTCACAGTGTAAAGAAAATGGGATAAATAGGTAGAAATTAAAAAAAAGTAAATTTGATGCATTTATTATCTCCATTCATGCTTTGTTAACCCTTCCCCCCACCACCTCACAAAGATTTTTGAAATTTATTCTTAAATAGTGTGTTCTGTTATTACAGTGTAAAGTCAAGGGGAAAAAATGTAGAAATGTTAAAAAGAATGTGTATCTGTTGCATTTATTATCTTCATTCATGCTTTTTTAACCCCTCCCCCTACCAACTCACCCAATTTAGTTAAATCACTTCTTAAATAGTTATTTCTATTTCAAAATGAAACCTCCATCACCGAAAAAAAGGCAACTTTCTAGTTCAAAGATTAAATTAAAACTGAAGTTTACATCAAAACAACATTTATCACATCGAAAATTTGCACATTTTCATAAACAAGGAAAAAAATAGATATCCCAAATGCCTTGTTATGTTTCATGACCAGGATTAAAATCTTAGTAGAATAGTGTGAGAAATTTTATTCCTTCTATTCTCCCTCCCTCATCTTCCATCTAAAAATTTACATCCTTCGTCCTCTGTCTATGTACTCAATCCTCCTTTCTTTCTTTAGCACAATCCTCTATCCGTCTCCCCTCCACCCCACATCTTTTTCTCTACCATCCATCTTCCATTCCCCTCATCCTCTTTTATGTCTTCCCCATCCTCATCTTTATTTTTGTCTGTATCCAGTACCTTCCAGCCATCTCTTTTTAGTTGGAGTAAGCTTTGACTTTCAGGGTCTGCAGGCTGTTCCTGAGATGCCCCTGAGCTTGATGGACCGTGGAACTCCACAGCAGTTGTCGACTTGTTTTCCACTTTTATCTGTGGATGTTTAATAGGCAACCCCTATCAGTCGGGGTGGATACTATCAACCACTGAAAGATCCCTGACGTGGTGGATGCTGTGGAAAACTCATCCTTGATCATCAGCAGCAGGCGTTGTTGTTACGTTGGTGCTGGGGCCTGCCAAGAGAGTCGTGCTTGTGGTGATCAAGTTACATGTATGCAAGCTTTCCTCCTCCTGCAGCTTGTGATTTGGTTCTCTCACTTGGTCCTCCATCTGCAAAAAATATTTACAATTGGACTTTTCTTATGACCAAATATGAGAAGGAAAAAAAATTTGCTTGAGTTTGTTGTCTGATTTTCCAACAAAATCCCTTCACTCAGAAAATCAAAAGCTCTCAGCTCTTTGCAACAAAATAGGGTGAAAAAGAGAAGTAAGTTACTGTATTATTTTATCAGTTCTTTGGAACTCTCTATCAAAGGTACACATTTCTCAATGCAAATACAAGTTCAGATCCTTAAGTTGGGCCCCCATAAGGATTAAGACAGGATTGCTTTGTATGAGATTTTGACCTAATCTCTGCATAGAACCCTGAATTCTAACAAAGGCTGACAAGCGAATTGCTTGATTAGCTCTCTGATGTAAAAATCAAACACAGAATGTCTCTGATTTGTAAAATATCTCCCTTGTTTTCTTTCTGAATCTTACTTGGAGATGCACAAGAAAAGAGAAGTATGCTTTTACTAAAGGTTGTATCACCTAACTTTGTGCCTGACACTTGACCTCAGCTACTTGTTTTTGGAGCTGTGTAGACTTCCTCATTTAGGATTCCCTCTGGTGTCTTCTCCTCTTTTCGCGGCAGACAAGGAGTCAGACCTTTTACCATTTGGCCATCCCTCTTTGGATGTTGCAGGATTTCTTTAATCTACACAGAAGGAATTTTTGTGCAAAGGTGTTAGAAAAACCTTTGTGTGTAAACCAGATGATAATAGCATCATTCTGCACGCAATACAAACTCTGTTTTCGGAAACATGGAAGAGGGCAAGGGATTCTCCCCAAAAGTCATAGGAAAGATGGACATAGGTTTCAGCTAAGATAGACATACATCTTCCTACAAGGGTATATAAATGGATTGAGATTTGGATCCAAAATGTCTGGGTATAACCTGGAAGATGGGAAACTGTAGATTGACTATTGATGTAGTTTTAGGAGTTATTGCTCTCATTCCCTTTAGACAATCAGAATTGTGCAAAGTACTGAAATCAACCTGAGAAGCATGTCACCATGTTTTCATTTTATATTGCAATGATTTACCCCTTTTGAAGATCTTCTTTGCGACTGACAATGATTATCAGGCTTAATGTCTTTGTCATTTATCCATTCTGTTTAAGACATTTTATGGATTTTTGCTGGTCATTTTTTATTGAAAAAAAAATTTTACTAGATCAAATTTGCAAAAACACCTAATAAAACACCTTTAGAAAGTTTCTTTGAAAGGAGTGTGGAGATTTAATAGCACCTTCCTTGCTTATTTCAGTTTCAAACAGTTCCTACAAAAGAAAAGATAAACACTGGTTTAAAATTCTGTGGAGTGTAATAAACTTATTTGGCATCTTATGGGAGCAAATGTAGGTTGCTATTTTAAAATACTCGCTTTTACTGAAACACAGTTTGAAAGGGAACGTCCACATGGAGGGCAGACTATATCTGCTGAAACGTTGCAAACATTTGCTGTATTTTCAAAGAGCCCTAATTTAAAAAAAAAAAAGTGAACTACATTTGTATACAACCTGCGGGCGTGTGTATCGTTGAGTAGGGAAGGGCCAGTGCGATAGGGAGGTGGAGAAAACAAGGCCATCTAGGCACCCCAGACCTAGCGCTAGTGCTCAGTTGCGAGGCACAACAGAAGGTAAAAAAAGAGAGGAGAGGTGCAGTACAGGGTAGAGCGATAGTAAAGAGAAAGGAAAGGAGGATTATGGGCTAGGCCTAAAAAGGTCTGGAGAGAGAAAGGGGGCATGTTTACGCATGATTAATACATAACATAGATCTATTACATGTAGAGCCACCTAGCCACATCCTTTAGTACACACATGATTCTGGCAGCGCTAAAACTGAGCATGCGAGGACATCTTTAGTTAATGTCTCTGAGTTCAGCAGCCTCAACTTCACTATACTATGCAATTTTTTTCTTCCTCCTGTTCCTGACTTCAGATGCTCATCCACTATGAATTAAACTACCATAAAAATATGAACTGGAGCAAAACATTATGATGATACCTGCCAGCGCCAGTGCTAGTACTATAAATAAGAAAAGAAAGTGTCTTTCCTTGGAAACAAAACTTGGTATCATCGAGGAAGTTGAAAGGGGAAACAAAGCCAAGGCTGACATTTGCCAAGACAAGATTATGGCATGCTCTCAAGTACTGGTCAAAGAAACGTGCAGAGACACCAAAAATGATAACCATGGATTACGAAGAAGTGAAGATCCAAGCAAAAGAGAATACAAAGATATTTTTTAAATGAGGGTGAGACGAGAGAGAGAGAGAGAGAGAGAGAGAGAGAGAGAGAGAGAGAGAGAGAGAGAGAGAGAGAGAGAGAGAGAGAGAGAGAGAGAGAGAGAGAGAGAGAGAGAGAGAGAGAGAGAGAGAGAGAGAGAGAGAGAAAGAGGGGGACAGACAGACAGAGATGCATTGTAGATAGAGATTCTGAGAAAGGGGAGGGAAGAATAAAAGGGGTTGGGAATAGTCAGAGAAATACTGTGAGACCTGAGTATCTTGAAATGTGCAAGATTCACTGTATGATGAAGCCTATCTTAAACATAAAGCAAGCAGTAACATAAAAAATTGAATGTAAATAGAAAATCTGGTCTGAATTTGATGCTACTTATGTTTTTCAGTAAAAGAAAACTGCAAAAAAGAAAAAGACTAAGCAGATGCTGCCTCCATTGTTAGACCTGAATAACTCTTGCCAGACTTTAAAAGATGTTTTAAATAATTAATATTGAGTCACTGAAAATTTTTAAACAAGATTCTTGAAAAAAAAAATCCATTTAAAAAAGCATCAGCTTAGTGAGCTTGTGATATTTACACAACTCTGCTTTCTGTGACTAGGACTGCTGGCTTCTATATTTGTCAACAGCAACAACCCTGTGGATTTCAAGAAAACCCTTTGCCTTCTAAATTATCTTAAATACTTATAAAAATCGAAAGGATAGAAATTACTTTTGATTCCTTTTGATGCGCATGCCAACAAATCTGGAATCATTGACCTTTTGAAGCCTCCCACTCTGGGTCCCATAGGCCAGGAAGATGCCCTTGTAGCCAGAGACAACACTTGAACCCAGTGAACCAATCACAGATGGAAGTTGATAACACAGTCTGGGATAATGATTACAGATCATATTGATAGGGTCTGTCCATTAGAAGGTATTATGATCAGCACAGCACAGATCATTTGAGTTTGAAAGTGCAATAGACTAAGGGAGTTGTTCTCAACTGATAAGCAAAACTGATTTTATCAGTACACAATCATTTATTTTTAAATACAAAGTATAAGACCATACAATGTTTAAAAAATTGAACAACGCAAATGTATCAAGACATACCAATAAGGTATTGAGAGAATTAATGACGGTAATTTATGGAAAAAAAAACCATGCAAGACTAATATAACACAATAACAGTATAGAGCCTTTATCTCCCATTTTTTAAATGAGGTGGATAAACTCATTTCCCATTGTCTTTGCTAAGCAAAAGGAAAAAATATTTATCCTTAAGCACTACAATGCTTTTCCTGAACTTTCAGTCCAGCATACCAGCCGACATGCTTCTAGGATGTTTGAACAGTCTCCTCTGTCACTTAGCATGCCTAAATCTGTAACTCAAATACTTGGAAAACTTAAGGGACTGAAGGACCTTCAACACTGAACTCTGAAATTAAATATTAAGAAATTATGTAACATTCCTGAAGTAGAAACAATGCCTAAAATAAATCTTCCAAAATCCTACCTCCTCAACCCTACTTACTACCATGCCAACCTCTGACAATCTTGGCTCTTGGTGCAGTAGACCCTTAAGGGCCTCCTTCAGCAAATCCACAGTGCATATGTGGCGATTGTCCTTGACCTTGTACCAGTTGTCTGGGTACCAATCAATATTGAACCACACATACTTCTTTCCATAATGTGTCTCCTTATACAACTGGGAAGATCAAATGAGTAAGGATAAAATGAAAAGTGATCTTGCATTTGATTTTATGATGACTAAAAGATTGATTGATTGGTAGAGCTTCTTCACAAAAGGAAAACTTTTTGTCTATTTTGCCTAACAAATTGGTCACCTTCAGACAGGGCAGATCAGAGCAGAAAAGGTAAGACCCCTAACTCATCCACTACAGTAGCGCTGCTGACGGATGCAAGCAGAAATTCCCTACACATCTAAAAGCAAATGTTCTACAAAATACCAGATTTACCATTCAGAGCAAACTAGAGTACAAATAATGCAGTGAGAGTGAAGGCTATGGTGAAATATTGTAAAGAATTCAAGATACTTGTAAACCCACCTCATTCAATTGAGTATTGTAAGGTTTGAGTTCCAGTGTGATTAATACAGCACTGAGTTTTAGCCCTCTCACACCATCTTCACAACTGTCAAAATGGAAATTTAGTGATGTCTGTTTCTCAGAAAAGAGCACGCCCAAGAAAAAAAAATACTCATGCACGTTGTAAATGGTCATGTGCATTATCTCCATAGCACACTATGAACATCTTGTGACAACTGGAATGACTGTAGGAAAACTCAGCAGGGGAAATAGCCTGAAAAGATATTGGATGGGCTAACAAAGTGGCTCAAAGTCGGACAAGTGACAAACCCACTGAAAGCGACAAGGGATAGAGATGCATGGAAGGTCATCATCGCCTAAGCTAAAGAGCACAACACAAGATTGATTGATTGATGAGTTTAAAAGAGAATTTTTCTTTCTGCTGAACTAGATCTGGATACAGGCGTCAACCTAGGCATTGTACTAAATGTCCCCTTCTCTTCATCTTTTATCATGTTTGTAATGGTACTAGATCTAGGGGCTGATGGCTTCTTTCAGTTTAACTATATTAACTCAAAAAGCATCACTCACATTTGGAAATACCTTGCATGAAATGAAACAAATAGTCATTGTACAGTTGGCCCAACAAGACTTTCTACAGCAGCTGCGAGCATAGTTCTATTCCAAAAAAAAATGTTGGTCAGTGTGCTCTCAGGGTGTGTGTGAATCAGCTCAGCATTAAAAAAAAAAACTGCTTGGATAGTTGCACGATACACTTTCAGTGTGTAAAAATTATCTGATCAATACTGCTCTTATGGCATACATAAATTAAACCGCCATAACAATACCTCTGGGACAATGATGAGGCCCAAGGACAGGATGCTGCACAACACAATGGCCAGAGAGATGAAGTCAAAGTCACGTTCTCCTGATTGTCGAAGATGAGGGAGATTGGGGCGGTAATAACAAACAGCATCTGTTATGTTTCACGTAAGAAAAAAATCTTATTTAGTTTAATGTTAAGAAACACCTCATTGAAATATTTCTTTACAAAGTACTTGGACCTACAAAAAAAATGTTATCTAATTAAAAATACTCTGAAATACAGGCTATTCAAAGCCAGTTTAATCATAAAACAAAAACAAACAAAAAAAAACAAAAAACTAAAATGTGACTTGATGTTTTAAAATACATTCATAAAATAAAGTTTTAAAGAAATAAACAAAAGTATTCAATTTAACAACTCTCTAGAGAAGCTTAAAGTAAAATATCTAGTTCAAAATGCTTATTGAAAAGCATTAAGGTTTTTATAATTTCTCCTAGCTTCCCTCTTTCTTTCTATCTTTGAATTCTTCAAATAACATGTTTCTCTACCACAGATTTGGAATCTTGATTCCTGAGGTTTTTTGTTTAAAAATATTTGTACATTATGCCAAGTCTATTAAATACAGTGAACCTCAAATTCAACAAGCTCCTAACCAACGAGACCTCGGGCTCAAGGAGGGATTGATGAAGTCCCGTTATTTTCCCCTATTTGCCTCAATAAATTAACCTCGGATAGAACAAGTGTCAAATATACCAATCTCATAATAAGCGAGATGAAGCAAGGCTGTATTGGGCTTCAATAGAAGAACGAAATCCCTTCAAAATTCAACTTACATACTACATGTTGGGAGCTTTGCCTGGGCCACAAGAAAATTTAGATAGAAACTAGAGTTAGCAATTGAAGATGTGTGTCTACATTTGTATACAACCTGCGGGCGTGTGTATCGTTGAGTAGGGAAGGGCCAGTGCGATAGGGAGGTGGAGAAAACAAGGCCATCTAGGCACCCCAGACCTAGCGCTAGTGCTCAGTTGCGAGGCACAATGGAAGGTAAAAAAAGAGAGGAGAGGTGCAGTACAGGGTAGAGCGATAGTAAAGAGAAAGGAAAGGAGGATTATGGGCTAGGCCTAAAAAGGTCTGGAGAGAGAAAGGGGGCATGTTCACGCATGATTAATACATAACATAGATCTATTACTTGTAGAGCCACCTAGCCACATCCTTTAGTACACACATCATTCTGACAGCGCAAAAACTGAGCATGCGAGCACATCTTTAATGTCTCTGAGTTCAGCAGCCTCAACTTCACTTCACTATGTAATTTTTTTCTTCCTCCAGTTCCTGACTTCAGATGCTCATCCACTATGAACTAAGCTACCATAAAAATTTTAACTGGAGCAAAACATTATGATACCTGCCAGTGCCAGTACTGTAAATAAGAAAAGAAAGTGTCTTTCCTTTGAAACAAAACTTGGTATCATCAAGGAAGTTGAAAGGGGAAACAAAGCCAAGGCTGACATTTGCCGAGATTGTAGCATGGTCTAAAGTACTGGTCAAAGAAACGTACAGAGACACCGAAAATGATAGCCATGGATTGCAAAAAAGTGAAGATCCAAGCAAAAGAGAATACAAAGATCTTTTTTAAATGAGGGTGAGACGAGAGAGAGAGAGAGAGAGAGAGAGAGAGAGAGAGAGAGAGAGAGAGAGAGAGAGAGAGAGAGAGAGAGAGAGAGAGAGAGAGAGAGAGAGAGAGAGAGAGAGAGAGAGAGAAAGAGGGGGACAGACAGACAGAGATGCATTGTAGATAGAGATTCTGAGAAAGGGGAGGGAAGAATAAAAGGGGTTGGGAATAGTCAGAGAAATACTGTGAGACCTGAGTATCTTGTTATGTGCAAGATTCACTGTATGATGAAGCCTATCTTAAACATAAAGCAAGCAGTAACATAAAAAATTGAATGTAAATAGAAAATCTGGTCTGAATTTGATGTCTACTTATGTTTTTCAGTAAAAGAAAACTACAAAAAAGAAAAAGACTAAGCAGATGCTGCCTCCATTGTTAGACCTGAATAACTCTTGCCAGACTTTAAAAGATGTTTTAAATAATTAATAATGAGTCACTGAAAATTTTTAAACAAGATTCTTGAAAAAAAAATCCATTTAAAAAAGCATCAGCTTAGTGAGCTTGTGATATTTACACTGCTTTCTGTGACTAGGACTGCTGGGTTCTATATTCTGTCAACAGCAACAACCCTGTGGATTTCAAGAAAACCCTTTGCCTTCTAAATTATCTTAAATACTTATAAAAATCGAAAGGATAGAAATTACTTTTGATTCCTTTTGATGCGCATGCCAACAAATCTGGAATCATTGACCTGTTGAAGCCTCCCACTCTGGGTCTCATAGGCCAGGAAGATGCCCTTGTAGCCAGAGACAACACTTGAACCCAGTGAACCAATCACAGATGGAAGTTGATAACACAGTCTGGGATAATGATTACAGATCATATTGATAGGGTCTGTCCATTAGAAGGTATTATGATCAGCACAGCACAGATCATTTGAGTTTGAAAGTGCAATAGACTAAGGGAGTTCTCAACTGATAAGCAAACTGATTCTATCAGTACAGACAATCATTTATTTTTAAATACAAGGTATAAGACCATGCAATGTTTAAAAAATTGAACAACACAAATGTATCAAGACATACCAATAAGGTATAAGATCTAAATACTATAAATAGACATGTAAATACTCTCATAAAATATACAAAGAAAGAGAGATTGGTTTATTCATCTTCCTTTCCTCTGTCTCTTCCAGGTCCCTTTTTTTCTGTTATTATCGTTTTTCTTCACTATTCTTTCTCAGTCCAAATTGTTGAACCTAAATAAAAAGATTTTTTTTTTCATTTTCTTTTCCGATTTTCACAAATCTTACCTCATTGTTTACACATCTTGACCAGATGTTTTTTCTGAAACTTTTATTAATCTGTGTCACATGCTAGCACTGACTAGAAAAATACCAAACCTCTGAAAAAAAAGCAAAAAAAAAAAAAAAAAAAAAAGCACAAGTGGACTTACTGGTGCATTGTTCCAACTGAGTCCATGGGACGTGGTCTCCTCTCCTTTAGCTGTGAAAGTAGAGTTTTGCATATTTTATATGATTCAAAGTGCAATGAATGGCATCGTTTATCTCTTCAGAGCCTTCAAGCTTCATCCCTCTTTCCTCCAATCTGTTTTAGTGAAAAAAATAAATAGATGTCATTGTATTTTTATTTTTTTTTATTTTAATTTAGCAAATAGTGAAAATTATGTAAAGTTTCTTTCCTCAGTATATTTTTCTTTTTTTTTTTTGATGCCAAGAACTATATCACTCCGTAGCAAATTTGTTGCTAAGGTGAGCATAGTTAGGGACTATTTCAATTCCATTCGCTTTAATGACTTAAAACCTTTTTAATTTGAGCATTGTCAGAAATCATCTTTGTGAGATTAGAGGAAATAATATGGAAAGAATGCAGTTTACTGAGTGTGCATTTTGAGGTTTTACCTGATTAATTTGATTAATTGAATTGGTTAAGGCTGTTAAATTTGATTAAAATAATAAAAAGGGAAGACGTTTCGTTTATCTCAATTAAAAAAATGGTCTCGTGACATTTACTCATGATTGCATCATAACAAAAAGTGACACCCTCTTCAACGTTGCTGCTAAAGACAAGTAACTCAAACTAATAATCTTTCTTGATGCTTTTACACACGCACCCATTAAGATCCGTATTAAGTATATGAAGGGAGTGGGCCTCCTCAATTTTTAAAACTCAGTTTCTGAATTGGAGGATAATAGAATGTAAGAAAAGTTTAGATTATCTATAACTTTACTGGAAACTGTTTACCTTTGAAAAGAGTAAATTTAAAAGTTTGAATCCTGCATACAAAAATAATACTAAGCTATGGATTTGTTTATGTGTTCTACAAATAACTACTGTTATTCCTACAATTATGCAATATTGTGTGATACCCACACCATCACAATAATCAGCCTTATTTCACGCGGCTATTTCAATTTGTAATTCTACATTATGTAGCAATACCATTCCAAAAGTTCAAAGATATAACATTTACCTACTAACGATTGAAAGTTATGAAGCTTGCTCTCAAAAATAGAAAAAATTTTCAATTTTGAGAATTGGTACAGAAAAAAAAAGTTATGAGCATTCAAGTAATCCAAAAATGTGTATGGACCTTTAGGGTGCTTTGTTTCTTGTTGTGACTAATGTGAGGGAAGGTAAAACCTCCTAATTTCTTTATTTAGCAATATATTTCCATGAACTTTGACCTACATGTGTATTTTTTTTAAATAGAATCCTAATTTGTCAGAGATAATTATGAACGTTTTGTTTCTGAGAGTTAATTTTTGCATAAATTATCCTCTGATCCAAACTCAAGTTCCATTATTTAGAACGTAAAGCCCCCCTAATAAAAATCCTATATTTACCGAGATTTTTCCATAAAATTTTGCAGGCAGAAGTGTTATACATGTGCCATTTAGTTTCTTACTTCGTTAAAAAAAATATACCATTCATATGGATTAGTTTAGCATAAATCACCACTTCATCCTTTCTTTTTTAATTATAATATATATATATATATATATATATATATATATATATATATATATATATATATATATATATAAATATATCCTTATGGCCTTATGTGTAGAAGAAAGTAACTGTTGTGTAATAAAATCTTTCGAATTCTGTATAGTTTCGTAAATTGTATTAAATTAAGAGTTGAAGAATGCACGTAGATCTTTTAATTAAAATAGAAAAAACTATCGAACAATTTTTTTCTTACTGTATTTTCGAATTTCTGTTTAAACTCCTTAGTTCTTAAACTTTTATTCTCTTCCTTTCTCTGTTTTTCACTCACTTTCTCTTTGTCTCTCCCCCCCCTCTCTCTCTCTGTGTCTTTCGTGCTTTCTTTTTTTTTGCTTTGTATATCTTACCCTCTTAAGATAAATATTTTTGTTCCTTTTTTCTGTGTCTATGTCAAAATATATCTAACTTTATTTCTCACTTTATTTCTTCTTTTTCTGCATCATCCTCTGTCTGTCTGTCTCTCTCTCTCTCTCTCTCTCTCTCTCTCTCTCTCTCTCTCTCTCTCTCTCTCTCTCTCTCTCTTCCTCTCTCTCTCTCTATCTCTCTTTCTCTCTTTATTTCTCTGCCAGTCTGTTTTTTATATATCTAATCACAATCACTCAAGCACAGCTTACCTCAAGGATAAAACATACAATGATTGTGTTTCTTTAGTTTGTGTTACAATATACCTCTCTCTCTGTCTCTCTATCTCTCTCATTCTCTTTCTTTCAATCAATCTTGGCTTACCTCAAGGAGGATAATTATAATACCCTGATTGTATTTCTTTGAGCAGCAATCTCTCTCTCTCTCTCTCTCTCTCTCTCTCTTTGTCTATCTATCTATCTATCTATATAATGATTATTACTGATTATAGTCTTTACTTTAACCAAAAAGTACTTATAAATAAATATAATACTCAAAACCAATTATCCAATACAAGAAAATTGCCATTTTGCAGTAGTTAAATGGGGAGATCAAATTCAAGAAAAAAATTGCACGTACTTGAACAAAATGAAAGGAGGGAAATCCCCCTAAAATGGCTCATAACAATGACATAGGACCAGAGACCGAAGATACAATAAAAAAGTGGCCTCACCCACCCTGGCAACATAAACAAAAATAAAAACTGAAAGTAAAAGAAATGGAAGTCAGACATACTATGACAACAGACAACTGTAAGAACGGAGAGAAATTCGATCAGAAGGAAATAATAGCGAAAATATCAAGGGAAAAACCAAACACCCTTACAGCCAAAGAATTACCGGAGGCACTAATTCACACTATCAGAAACAGGAATCTACGAAATGGCGTGTTATGGCCACAGCACAAGAGGCCAACCAATTAATCCAAAAAAAAAAAAATCACAATAGAAAACAGACTGATAGAATTCCTAAAAAGAGAAGAAGAAAGAATCAAGAAATGTATATTATGGGTGGCTCCTCCACCAAAGAAGACACAATTAAAAAGATAATACAAACATATTTTAACCCTCATCCTGCTAATGCCTTTACCCACAGATAAGGCAACTTTACCGTTGCCACGGCCACTGGCAGAGCGGATTACCTGTGTTTGTACTGAGCGTATTGTAGTTCACAACAAAGCGTCTTCACAGACTTTTGTTGCTAAAATAGAGTTACATTTATTTTTTCAAACGTGACAACTTTATTTAAATATGTTTCATGGTTCTAAGAGTTTATGAAATGACCAGTTATAGACATAGGCTTGGAGAAAAATAAGTTTTCAAAGAGAGGTTCATTGGACACGATAGTTTTAGTTTACAATAATTAACAATTCCTTTGATGAATGCTTGGATTTGCACTGTAAGTAAACACATACATAATTAATTTAGTGTGTGAGTGTGTAAGAGGGAGGAGGGTGGCTGGGATGAAAACTAAGCTGGAAAAGATTATTAATCATTTAGAACCAGCAAACCTTTGAGTCTACTTCGGTCTTCCATCTAAGTTAAGCCACAAGAGTCCTTTTGTTCAAAGAAACTACATGTATGTAACTATACAGATGGATGTGCAACTAAATAAAGGTACGATGTAGTTCTATTATAACTAAACACAGAGAGTGGGGTGGGGTGGTAGGTGAGACAATGAGCCAAACAGCAAGGTCCGCCCTTGATGCTTATCAGGCGCTCCCATAATCATTGTCTCTTACAACTTGTGATACATCAAGTAAAAATCTCACTCAACAATCTGTTCGCCAGCCTATTCTTTCCAGCCATTGGACACATAGTGACAGCTGACAGAATATCAAACTCACCAACAACAAAGGCAAAGGCTTTATACCCTACACACACACCACGCTCTCAACTCATGCCTTTATTGACACCTCAGTAAACTCCTCCCTTTCTTACTCGGCTTTACAGTGACAAGAGGCTGATGTGTGATTGACCGGTAACAAGATTCATTTGGTCTAATGCTATTACAAAAATTGGCCAATCACGTGTTATAACTAACACCACTACTAACTGCAATCCACATGATGTGAGGAAATCTGGGGGGATGGGGCAGTGGTCATGCCAAGTCATTGCCAGGACTCTGTATTGGAGACAGGTGGGGGCAAGTAAGGGGGAAGGGAAGGGCCATGTGGTAAAGTCACCGCTATCTAGTTCTTTTATTTGCTCTTCAGCCTTTATAACAACCACATGCGAAGGAAGCCGGTTTCCCATGTATCAGTAACATCAACTAACCATCTCGTAACATGGTTCCGACAGATGTGACTAAAATGCAATTTGTTCTTCACACCTCAGGGGCTCTCGATCGCTCCCAGTAGTTCAAACAGGGAAAAATTGTCACCTTTTCATTGTTTGATATTCTTAGAAAAGATATAAAGTCTAGAGAATATATGAGATGGGGTGTTTAGAAGATGATGACGTTTCAAACAGGCCTGCCAGTCAACCATTAATAATAATGGTGCCGCAGCTCCCGGTTCAGAACCTCAGCCCATATATTTAATGGCACCACAGCTCCAAGTTCGGAACCTCAGCCCATATATTTAATGGCGCCGAAGCACCCGGTTTGGAACCTCAGCCCATATACTTAATGGCACCGCAGGGTCCAGGTTATCGTCAGGGCAAAGCTTAAATATAATGGGTGCGCAGGACTAGGGTTAAAAAAAAACTTTCAGGTAAAAAGACATAGACAAGAGCATGGCCCAAGATAGAATATACAAGTCCACAAAGAAGATGAAGAAAACATCCCACACTACATACCGATTCAGACAAAGAAGGGCGGAAGCACAACAGAGGACTATGGTTCATCTCAAAAAGAGGTAGAACACTGGAATGTTTCCACTGTAAAGAAACCGGCCACTGGCTAGCGGAATGTAGGAGGAAGAAAAGGACAACAAAAATAAAATTAAAAACAAACAACGAAAACACAACAAATGAACCTCCTACATGATACAGAAGCTTTGCTGATGCATTAAGAAAGAACAAAACAACAACAGATCAAAATGAGCAAATCATAACAGAAAAAATTCGAGAAGCTACGAACAAAGACAACTCCAAGGGAGGTCAAAGAAGCAACGAAGGAACACAATCCAATAGTCAAGAAAGAAGCACAAAGGAACACGACAAACAGGGAGAGAAGAAAGCCCTAGTGGACCCAAGAGAGAGTCCTCAAGATAAAGGGCAAAGACAAGGCAAGGAAAGCAAAAACATGGAGAAAGAAGGATCAGCCAATGGAGAGAAGAAAGCACAAGCAGGGAAAATGAAAGACAGCGAGAAGAATCATGCGAGAAGAGACGGACAAAATGAAAAGAGATGAAAGTACAAGCAGAGAAGAAGGGCCAAGAAGACAGAGAAGAATAAAAGAAACGCCAGACCAACAAAACAATGGAGAGGCAAAAAAGCGACAATGAAACCCCAGCAAAAAACAACCAGGCAACCAATAAAAAGGAAAAGGACGAGGAAAAAGAAGAAGACAAAGAGGAAGAAATAGAGTCTGAAACAAAAACTTGAAATAAAAAAGGCAAATAAGGTAATCTAGACCCTAACCCTACAACACCGGATAAAACCAAAAACCCAATTGAATATGAGGAAAAAATGTTTGGAAGAAAATTAAACCTCAACACAACAAAAGGAGATAACTACTAAACACGATGGCTATGATAATGACATAAAATATAAGGGGGGTAGAATGCAAGGAGGAGCATTTAATCAACTTAATTATAACATGTGAACTTAAACCGGACATTCTACTACTACAAGAAACATACCTTACAAACGATAATGAAAGCAAGACCTTCCTGTATAATATGGGATTGAAAGAAGGCAAATGTGCCTGCAGAGGCACGCACAGCCCAGGAGTCGCTACTTTAATAACACGTGACAAATACACCATAGAAAATAAAGACAGCCAAGGAAGGACATGCCTAACCACTGTAATGGACGGAAAAGAAGACAGATACCTCATAGGCAACACATATGCACAACAAAAACACTATAAAGCACAGAGCACACTTCCAGGAAATGTACACAAGAGCACAAAGAATAAATATAAAACAAGATGAGATCATCTGAGGTGGTGACTTCAAAACAGAGGAATACAACAAAGACAAAGACACAAAAGAATTGAACAAGACAGTTAAAGCTCTAAAAATGAAACTAGCCATAAATGAATGAAATGACAAAAATGCAGGTCACACCTTTAAACCTAACAACCAAAAAATATAGAAAATGAATGATAGACAAGTTTTACATCCCAGACAGTCTCAACCAGTGCCAAACAAAACACATCAACATAGGTGACTGTACCGACCACTTGGCAGTCATGTTGAATTTGAAAGGGGGAGATCATAAAAAGAGAAAAGAAACCCTGCCACTGGAAACTAAATAACAGCCTACTACTCAACACAAATCTCAAAGAAAACATAAAGAAGTAATAAATAAAGCAATGGATAAAATCAAAGAAGAATCCAACAGCCCCTCACTGGAATGGGAGATCCTCAAAGATACGACTAAAGAAACAGCGATACACATAGGAAAGAAAGAAGGGAAGAAAAGAGGAAAAGAAGAAGAAATCCTCAAAGGAGCAAAAGAGAGAGCCACAGACCCGTACTAAGGGAAGTTAATGAATCGAGACTACAAGAAATAAAAACAACTAAATACCAAGGGGCAGCGGTGAGAGCCAGGGCAAAACACAAAGAGAAGAGAATGCTCAGCAAAACTTTTTTAGTAAGAGAACTAAACACAAAAACGAGAATAATAAGGGAATTAACCAAGGCAGACCGAACAACAGCTACGCATGAAGAGGAAATCAAGGAAGAGTTCCATATCTTCTATATAAATCTATACAAAGAAGAGATTAGATCCGACAAAATCGACAAGAACAAATCAAGACACTTTTGCACAAATAGAAAAGATGAATAGAAGAAGAGATCACAGAGGAAGATGTAGAAAGGAACATCTTGAATCTAAACAAAAACAAAGCTCCTGGACCAGACAGATTAACAGCCAAATTCTACCAACTCTTCAGAAAAGAACTAACAGCCATACTAAAAAAAAGTTTATGACTTAAATTTCCACAAGAACCAACTCCGGGGCAGAATGATACATTCAAACATCACCCTTATACCAAAAGAGAACAACAATAAGAAGAATGTTAAAAACTTTAAACTAATCTTCCGGCTTAAAACATAACAAAATCCTTTTCAAAACCTTAATGGAAAAACTAAAAACAGTAATGGAGCACCTTATCCACGATAATCAGCGGTGTGTGCGGTCCCCACAATGTCACAATGGTGGACTGAATGAGTTTAATGCCCTGCTCTCTCAAAAAAACTGAGTCCAATTTTGTGTTCTTGGATAAAGGAAATTCAGTGAGACTCCAGCAGGTGTTATTTTGAAATTTTGGTTACCTGTGAATGATCAGCTGTGGTAAGATTGTGGTGTAATTGTATGTTTGTCAAACGTGGAATCGAGCTGCAAGCAAGTTCAAGGCCGCTGTGTTAGTGGTGCATGTGGTATTGTTTCTAATTCACCCTGCGCCCTCTCACGTTTTTCAGTTTTTTATGCTAAAAAAAAAAGAAAGAAAATATAATGAAAGTTGTTGGGTTTTTTTCACAACTTCTGACTATTATCTCAATGACAATGAACTGGCTTTACACTGCCCTACTGACAATACTTTTTGGGTCCCTTTTTTGCAATTGTCACAATCTTTTATTTAAGATAATACCATTGCGTATATTTATTTATAATTGAAAAGACCCATGAAGGAGTATTTTTTTTCCTTTTGGGAAAAATTAAAATCACAAAATTTTTAACTTGATGCTTTTGTTTAAGCAAAGGATTTTAAAATGTTTATTTGAAATAACATAACTTTTAACTTTACACCATTCTATAGATAATAAAAATGCCCTGTTTGACACCATCACTTTAAAACTGCTTTCAAAATTAAAGGTTAAAAAGTAAAATTCATGAATTCCCATGTTGTGTCAGAGAGCAAGCACGATTAATGCCGCAGCTCAACTGACCTGGTCAGGATACTTTTGCACGCGCTTGCCCACCCCTCTTGACAAGGTTATCTCATACACAGTCTGCATCCCACAGGTGATAAATCATTTTGTGCTGTTGACAGCTAAAAGTTTGGTTTTAGCCCGAAACAAGCAGCCGTAATATGTCTTGTGAACTAAAAAGTTTTAAAGCCCATGATTTATCAGACTAGACAGCATTTTAGGGGGCCTGTCACTGCATGCCTGGGGCCTGTAACTGCATGCCTACGGCCCAAAAAAATCAAGGGTCTGGAAGAGCCGTGGCAATCATGGAGCAGTCTGAAGAAAAACTGTAAGACATGCACAAAAATAAAAAGCTGCTCCCCCAAAAAAAATAATGTTATGAAACTATTCTCTTCTCTCGTTGTCATGAACAATATGAGGTGGTCTGATCTCAGCAAATACATTTTGCCTATCAGCTTGTGGCAAGGGGCTAGGTCTGCGTCGGTCAAATACCATATCTCTCTGAAAGAGCTTGAGCATGCACTTTAATAACTTTTATATCCATGCAAAGCTAATATTTATAATTACATTAGCAATGGTAATGATTCATCAAAGGATCACAAAATCAGTGACAACTCCTCAACCCTCAGATGAAAGGAGATGAAAGAGGAAAGGCTATTGCTGCATTAGCTTAAAGCAACATTATTGATCCAGCAAAAGCACATTGCTACAGTGTCACTACTGTCACTACTCCCAATTTGGGAAACTTTCCTACCACATGAAGCACATGAGCTCTCAACTTGAAGGAGTCAAGCATTTTGATTTATACAGTTCAACACATCTCTAACTTTGACCCCTTCAAGAAATGTGTATTCTTAGGGCTTTTCAGATTGATTTGCTATATACATCAACATTCTTTTTTGATAGTTGGAATTTCTTTCAATTTCATCCAACCAAATTGCTGCATATTAGAACAAGGAGAAAAGGACAAAAAAAAAGCAGTCACCAGTAACTAGGTGAGTCAATTGAGGCTAAATAGGTCTATTAATAGTTTTTTTTTTACTGGTAAATAGTGTATGTGCACCTGAAAGTGCAGTTTGTCTATGGTGTGTCAACAAGGACAATTCTAATCTGTTGAAGAGGGAAGTAACATTATAAGGAAAGCCAAAAAAAAACTTGATGGCTAAAACAAAACGAGTCTCATTATCTTAAAATATTTGAGGCAAGTTTGATGACTTTGATCCCATTATTAAGCCCAACAAAAACTTGATAGTTAAACACAAAAATCAGCCATCCTAAAAAGTGTTTCTGAAGAAAGTTTAATGATAGTGGGTACAAACCACACTAAGGTGTTTTACAGGTTTCCATACCTTTGTTGAAAGGTCTTTCCAGTTCCAGCATCAATTATTCAATGTAATCATCATTATCCATGTGGGATGTGGAATACAGGCATACCTCTCAGCTATTGTATGACTTCTATAGCTCAGACTAGAACTCTCCAAGAATATTCAATCCAGTCATGTTTTGTAATATTTGGAATCTATTGCAATAAGGAAAATGAATGCAGCATCAACTTATTCATGTTTACATGCATCTTACATTTTGAAGTATAGTCACAGGCCCTTCAGGTAACCTATGACCTTAGAAAAAAGACACACAAATCATTACACCTAAAATCTGGGGCTT
This sequence comes from Elysia crispata, assembly GCA_033675545.1. Lineage (NCBI taxonomy): Eukaryota > Metazoa > Mollusca > Gastropoda > Plakobranchidae > Elysia > Elysia crispata. The sequence continues at coordinate 20,130 of JAWDGP010006018.1, forward strand.
TTGCATTAAAAAAACCTACACATTCAATTCATAAATTTTTGACCGTAGTTAAGGTTGTCACAAGACATGGAGAAATGTGGTTCTTGCATCCTTAGTATGTGATTTTTTTTTTAGTAAAAAGTTGACAAATGCACACCCTGCTCATTGCATTTTCATTTTGATCTCTTTTTTCTTCATACTTTTGACTCGTTTGCTCTATTAACATTCCAGTGGCCTTGCCAAATGGAATCAACATAATATTATGAAGTTTTAGGAAAGTCTATCACCCGGTGATATTAAACCTCCAAAAGCCGACGAATTTTACAACTGATTTGTTGACTTTGGTTAGAACCACAGGTGGTGTAATCGTATGGTTCATACATTAAAGTGCAATAAAGAACTGTAGATTGAGTATTGTGGGTAGAGCGCCTAACAGGCAACTTCATCTCGCTCTGTATGTTTGTCGGTTTCTCTGCTGGATATTGTTGTGTTATCCCAAGAATTTTATATGCGCCTGCTCGTTAGACCCCAGTGCTTAGTTTGAGATAAAAAATCATGCTGAATTTCTTTCTATCTTGTTGGCAATCTAACATTTTGTCCACTATCATGCTGGGCCTAGTGTTGTTCTATCTGACATTTTCTCACTTGGTGAGCCGGGCCATTTAAAGTAAAACAAAAACACCACAGTGCAAAAGTACTCGTGTGTAGAGTTACGGACCATAGGTGTATCGTTTTGCAGGTAACCCTGCCCCTCGATGTTTTGCGCAATAGTAGCAGGGTTGAAAATACCGAACATTAGTAGATCTAGATTTGCTACACCAACTGAGCACAAGAAAACTAGAAGAAGGAAGAGAGGGGGGAGGAGAAAACACCATGTCATTGACATCATTCGCTCAGCTAATCTGGGGCACTTCCTGACCCGTGACCTCGCTCAAGAGTGTGTAGCTAATAATATAAACATAAACAATGCGTGTATAGCCAACAATAGAAACGTAAACATAAACAATCTTGTGTACATTGATTGTAGCAACGATTTCCGAGAAAGGACGCCACATTTTAGAATCAGCTGCATCAATACACAGTCATGCTGCAATAAAACTGAAATGATATCCGATCAGTTGATTGAACAAGACATCGACATCCTCTGTATAACAGAAACATGGCTTCACGAATAGGTATTAACATGCATACGCCCTCCGGGCTACGAGATCAAGTCCTTTCCACGCATCGACCAGAGAGAGGTGGTGTAGCTTGACCATCGCCTGTCCTCTTCACCATCCGTACATCAGAATGGTCATTAACATCTCACAAAACATTTGAGATCGCCACGTGTTCATCCCAGACTAGCCATAACAAACTGACCATTGTGTGTATTTATTGGCCTTCATCACGCAAACCTGAAAACCAGCACAAACGGTGAGGAAACGTTTTTCACCGAGTTCAACTAATGACGGTTCCCTGCGTCAACGCGGACACCCATTTGT
>JAWDGP010006020.1:0-30073 GCA_033675545.1 Elysia crispata
GCTTCATTGTATCTCTAGGGTTGAGAAAATAGAACAACAGAGGCTATATTATATCTCTAAGGCTGAGAGAATAAGTACAACAGAGGCTTCATTGTATCTCTAGGGGTGAGAGAATAGAACAAAGTGTAGAGGCTGCAGTAGTAGCATCTCACAGACTGAGAGAATAGAATTTAACAGAGGCTTCAATTTGTATTCCAGAAATTTAGAGAATCAGTGCAACAGAACTTCAGCTACAATCTCTGAGACTGAGAGAAATAGAACAACAGAGACTTCATTACCATCCTCCTGAGGCTGAGACAATAGAACAACGAGACTCTTCATTGTCAAATCTAGGGCAGAGAGAATAGAACAACGGAAGCTTCAATTTGTATCCTCCTAAGTTGAGAGAATGGAACAAACAGAGACTTCAATGTTGTATCTCTGAAGGTTGAGCCAGAATAGGAGAGCATGGGGGCTTCATTGTATCCTCTGAGGACTGAAGAATCATGAGAACAACAGAGGCTTCGACTATCTCAGAGACTGAAGGAATAGAACAACAGGGGCTTCAATTTTGTATCTCTAAGTTTGAGAGAATGGAACAACGGGCTCGTGTATCCTAAGTTGAAATGAACAACAGAGGCTTCATTGTATCTCTAAATGACAGAATAGAACAACAGAGACTACATTATTATCTCTCTGAGACTGAAGAATAGAACATGGGGCTTCATTCTATCTCTGGAACTGAGAATAAGAGGAGCTGGAGCTACACCATATCCTCTGGCTGAAAAAATAGAACAACAGAGCTGGGCATCTGTGAACAGAAGCAAACAACAGACTTCATTGTATCTCTAGGATGAGTGAAGAATAGAACAGCAGAGGCTTCATTGTATCTCAAGACTGACGAGAGAATGAACAGTAGAGGGCTTCATTGTATCTCTAGGGATGAAGAATAGAACAGCAAGAGGCTTCATTGTATCTCCTAAGGGCTAAAGGAAAATAAAACTTAATGAGAAACTAGTACCATCTCTAAGGGCTGAGAATACGTTTAATAAAGGTTTCACATTCATATCTCTAGATGAAAATGGACACAACAGATGCTTCATTGTATCTCTAGGGATTAGAGAAGAATAGAACAAAGCAGAACTCCACAATGTATCCTCTCAGAACAGAGAGAATAGAACAACGAAACTTCATTGTATCTCTAGGGAATTTGAAAAGAATAGAACAGCAGAGGCTTCATTGTATCTCTAGGGGTAGAAGAATAGAACAGCAAGAGGCTTCATTGTATCCTCTAAGGCTGAAAGAATAAGAATAACAGAAACTTCATTATGCATCTCTAGAGGTGAGAGAATAGAACAGCAGGAGGCTTCATTGTATCTCTAAGTGAGAGAATAGAACAGCAGAGGCTTCATTGTAACTCTAGGGGTGAGAGAATAGAACAGCAGAGGCTACATTGTATCTCTAGGGCTGAGAGAATAGAACAGCAGAGGCTTCATTTGTATCTCTAGGGCTGAGAGAATAGAACAGCAGAGGATTCATTGTATCTCTGGGGCTGAAAGAAATGAAGAACAACAGAAGCTACATTGTCTCTAGGGGTGAGAGGAGAATAGGAACAGCAGAGGCTTACCATTGTATCTCTAGGGCTGGTAGAGAATAGAACAGCAGAGGCTTCAGTTGTATCTCTAGGGGTAAGAGAATAGAACAGCAGAGGGGCTTCATTTGTATCTCTAGGGGTGAGAGAATGGGAACAGCAGAGGCTACATTGTATCTCTGAGGCTGAGAAGAATAGAACAGCAGAGGCTTCATTGTATCTCTGAGGCCTGAGAAAGCATCAGACACAACAGAGGCTACAGTATAACTCTAAGGCTCCAGAGAATAGAACAGCAGAGGCTTCATTGTATCTCTAGGGGTGAGAGAATGAGAACAGCAGAGGCTTTCATTTGTATCTCCTAGGGCTGAGAGAATAATAGAACTGTAGGAGGCTTCAAGTGTAGTCTCTAGGGGTGAGAGAATAGAGCAACCCAGGAGCTTGTGCATTGTACCTCTAGAGGCTGAGAGAATAGAACAGCAGAGGCTTCATTGTATCTCTGGGGCTGAGAGAATATTAGAACAAGCAGAGGCTTCATTGTATCTCTCTAGGGGTGAGAGAATAGAACAGCAGATGCTTCATTGTATCTCTAGGGCTGAGAGAATAGAACAGCAGAGGCTACATTGTATCTCTAGGGGTGAGAGAATAGAACAGCAGAGGCTTCATTGTATCTCTAGGGGTGAGAAAATAGAACAGAAGAGGCTTCATTGTATCTCTTGGGCTGAGAGAATAGAACAGAAGAGGCTTCATTGTATCTCTAGGGCTGAGAGAATAGAACAGCAGAGGCTTCATTGTATCTCTAGGGGTGAGAGAATAGAACAGCAGAGGCTACATTGTATCTCTAGGGCTGAGAGAATAGAACAGCAGAGGCTATATTGTATCTCTAGGGCTGAGAGAATAGAACAGCAGAGGCTACATTGTATCTCTAGGGGTGAGAGAATAGAACAGCAGAGGCTTCATTGTATCTCTAGGGCTGAGAGAATAGAACAGCAGAGGCTTCATTGTATCTCTAGGGGTACGAGAATAGAACAGCAGAGGCTTCATTGTATCTCTAGGGCTGAGAGAATAGAACAGCAGAGGCTTCATTGTATCTCTAGGGCTGAGAGAATAGAACAGCAGAGGCTTCATTGTATCTCTAGGGCTGAGAGAATAGAACAGCAGAGGCTTCATTATATCTCTAGGGTTGAGAAAATAGAACAGCAGAGGCTACATTATATCTCTAAGGCTGAGAGAATAGAACAGCAGAGGCTTCATTGTATCTCTAGGGGTGAGAGAATAGAACAGCAGAGGCTTCATTGTATCTCTAGGGCTGAGAGAATAGAACAGCAGAGGCTTCATTGTATCTCTAGGGGTGAGAGAATAGAACAGCAGAGGCTTCATTGTATCTCTAGGGCTGAGAGAATAGAACAGCAGAGGCTTCATTGTATCTCTAGGGCTGAGACAATAGAACAGCAGAGGTTTCATTGTATCTCTAGGGGTGAGAGAATAGAACAGCAGAGGCTTCATTGTATCTCTAGGGGTGAGAGAATAGAACAGCAGAGGCTTCATTGTATCTCTAGGGGTGAGAGAATAGAACAGCAGAGGCTACATTGTATCTCTAGGGCTGAGAGAATAGAACAGCAGAGGCTTCATTGTATCTCTAGGGCTGAGAGAATAGAACAGCAGAGGCTTCATTGTATCTCTAGGGGTGAGAGAATAGAACAGCAGAGGCTTCATTGTATCTCTAGGGCTGAGAGAATAGAACAGCAGAGGCTTCATTGTATCTCTAGGGCTGAGAGAATAGAACAGCAGAGGCTACATTGTATCTCTAGGGCTGAGAGAATAGAACAGCAGAGGCTTCATTGTATCTCTAGGGCTGAGAGAATAGAACAGCAGAGGCTACATTGTATCTCTAGGGCTGAGAAAATAGAACAGCAGAGGCTACATTATATCTCTAAGGCTGAGAAAATAGAACAGCAGAGGCTTCATTGTATCTCTAGGGGTGAGAGAATAGAACAGCAGAGGCTTCATTGTATCTCTAGGGCTGAGAGAATAGAACAGCAGAGGCTTCATTGTATCTCTAGGGATGAGAGAATAGAACAGCAGAGGCTTCATTGTATCTCTAGGGCTGAGAGAATAGAACAGCAGAGGCTTCATTGTATCTCTAGGGCTGAGAGAATAGAACAGCAGAGGTTTCATTGTATCTCTAGGGGTGAGAGAATAGAACAGCAGATGCTTCATTGTATCTCTAGGGGTGAGAGAATAGAACAGCAGAGGCTACATTGTATCTCTAGGGCTTAGAGAATAGAACAGCAGAGACTTCATTGTATCTCTAGGGTTGAAAGAATAGAACAGCAGAGGCTACAATGTATCTCTAGGGCTGAGAGAATAGAACAGCAGAGGCTTCATTGTATCTCTAGGGCTGAGAGAATAGAACAGCAGAGGCTTCATTGTATCTCTAGGGGTGAGAGAATAGAACAGCAGAGGCTTCATTGTATCTCTAGGGGTGAGAGAATAGAACAGCAGAGGCTTCATTGTATCTCTAGGGGTGAGAGAATAGAACAGCAGAGGCTACATTGTATCTCTAGGGCTGAGAGAATAGAACAGCAGAGGCTTCATTGTATCTCTAGGGCTGAGAGAATAGAACAGCAGAGGATTCATTGTATCTCTAGGGCTGAGAAAATAGAACAGCAGAGGCTACATTGTATCTCTAGGGGTGAGAGAATAGAACAGCAGAGGCTTCATTGTATCTCTAGGGCTGAGAGAATAGAACAGCAGAGGCTTCATTGTATCTCTAGGGGTAAGAGAATAGAACAGCAGAGGCTTCATTGTATCTCTAGGGGTGAGAGAATAGAACAGCAGAGGCTACATTGTATCTCTAGGGCTGAGAGAATAGAACAGCAGAGGCTTCATTGTATCTCTAGGGCTGAGAAAATAGAACAGCAGAGGCTACATTATATCTCTAAGGCTTAGAGAATAGAACAGCAGAGGCTTCATTGTATCTCTAGGGGTGAGAGAATAGAACAGCAGAGGCTTCATTGTATCTCTAGGGCTGAGAGAATAGAACAGCAGAGGCTTCATTGTATCTCTAGGGGTGAGAGAATAGAACAGCAGAGGCTTCATTGTATCTCTAGGGCTGAGAGAATAGAACAGCAGAGGCTTCATTGTATCTCTAGGGCTGAGAGAATAGAACAGCAGAGGCTTCATTGTATCTCTAGGGGTGAGAGAATAGAACAGCAGATGCTTCATTGTATCTCTAGGGGTGAGAGAATAGAACAGCAGAGGCTACATTGTATCTCTAGGGCTGAGAGAATAGAACAGCAGAGACTTCATTGTATCTCTAGGGGTGAGAGAATAGAACAGCAGAGGCTTCATTGTATCTCTAGGGCTGAGAGAATAGAACAGCAGAGGCTTCATTGTATCTCTAGGGGTGAGAGAATAGAACAGCAGAGGCTTCATTGTATCTCTAGGGGTGAGAGAATAGAACAGCAGAGGCTTCATTGTATCTCTAGGGCTGAGAGAATAGAACAGCAGAGGCTTCATTGTATCTCTAGGGGTGAGAGAATAGAACAGCAGAGGCTTCATTGTATCTCTAGGGGTGAGAGAATAGAACAGCAGAGGCTTCATTGTATCTCTAGGGGTGAGAGAATAGAACAGCAGATGTTTCATTGTATCTCTAGGGGTGAGAGAATAGAACAGCAGAGGCTACATTGTATCTCTAGGGCTGAGAGAATAGAACAGCAGAGGCTTCATTGTATCTCTAGGGGTGAGAGAATAGAACAGCAGAGGCTTCATTGTATCTCTAGGGCTGAGAGAATAGAACAGCAGAGGCTTCATTGTATCTCTAGGGGTGAGAGAATAGAACAGCAGAGGCTTCATTGTATCTCTAGGGCTGAGAGAATAGAACAGCAGAGGCTACATTGTATCTCTAGGGGTGAGAGAATAGAACAGCAGAGGCTTCATTGTATCTCTAGGGGTGAGAGAATAGAACAGCAGAGGCTTCATTGTATCTCTAGGGGTAAGAGAATAGAACAGCAGAGGCTTCATTGTATCTCTAGGGGTGAGAGAATAGAACAGCAGAGGCTACATTGTATCTCTAGGGCTGAGAGAATAGAACAGCAGAGGCTTCATTGTATCTCTAGGGCTGAGAAAATAGAACAGCAGAGGCTACATTATATCTCTAAGGCTGAGAGAATAGAACAGCAGAGGCTTCATTGTATCTCTAGGGGTGAGAGAATAGAACAGCAGAGGCTTCATTGTATCTCTAGGGCTGAGAGAATAGAACAGCAGAGGCTTCATTGTATCTCTAGGGGTGAGAGAATAGAACAGCAGAGGCTTCATTGTATCTCTAGGGCTGAGAGAATAGAACAGCAGAGGCTTCATTGTATCTCTAGGGCTGAGAGAATAGAACAGCAGAGGTTTCATTGTATCTCTAGGGGTGAGAGAATAGAACAGCAGAGGCTTCATTGTATCTCTAGGGGTGAGAGAATAGAACAGCAGAGGCTTCATTGTATCTCTAGGGGTGAGAGAATAGAACAGCAGAGGCTACATTGTATCTCTAGGGCTGAGAGAATAGAACAGCAGAGGCTTCATTGTATCTCTAGGGGTGAGAGAATAGAACAGCAGAGGCTACATTGTATCTCTAGGGCTGAGAGAATAGAACAGCAGAGGCTTCATTGTATCTCTAGGGCTGAGAGAATAGAACAGCAGAGGCTTCATTGTATCTCTAGGGCTGAGAGAATAGAACAGCAGAGGCTTCATTGTATCTCTAGGGGTGAGAGAATAGAACAGCAGAGGCTACATTGTATCTCTAGGGCTGAGAGAATAGAACAGCAGAGGCTTCATTGTATCTCTAGGGCTGAGAGAATAGAACAGCAGAGGCTTCATTGTATCTCTAGGGGTGAGAGAATAGAACAGCAGAGGCTTCATTGTATCTCTAGGGCTGAGAGAATAGAACAGCAGAGGCTACATTGTATCTCTAGGGGTGAGAGAATAGAACAGCAGAGGCTTCATTGTATCTCTAGGGGTGAGAGAATAGAACAGCAGAGGCTTCATTGTATCTCTAGGGGTAAGAGAATAGAACAGCAGAGGCTTCATTGTATCTCTAGGGGTGAGAGAATAGAACAGCAGAGGCTACATTGTATCTCTAGGGCTGAGAGAATAGAACAGCAGAGGCTTCATTGTATCTCTAGGGCTGAGAAAATAGAACAGCAGAGGCTACATTATATCTCTAAGGCTGAGAGAATAGAACAGCAGAGGCTTCATTGTATCTCTAGGGGTGAGAGAATAGAACAGCAGAGGCTTCATTGTATCTCTAGGGCTGAGAGAATAGAACAGCAGAGGCTTCATTGTATCTCTAGGGGTGAGAGAATAGAACAGCAGAGGCTTCATTGTATCTCTAGGGCTGAGAGAATAGAACAGCAGAGGCTTCATTGTATCTCTAGGGCTGAGAGAATAGAACAGCAGAGGTTTCATTGTATCTCTAGGGGTGAGAGAATAGAACAGCAGAGGCTTCATTGTATCTCTAGGGGTGAGAGAATAGAACAGCAGAGGCTTCATTGTATCTCTAGGGGTGAGAGAATAGAACAGCAGAGGCTACATTGTATCTCTAGGGCTGAGAGAATAGAACAGCAGAGGCTTCATTGTATCTCTAGGGGTGAGAGAATAGAACAGCAGAGGCTACATTGTATCTCTAGGGCTGAGAGAATAGAACAGCAGAGGCTTCATTGTATCTCTAGGGCTGAGAGAATAGAACAGCAGAGGCTTCATTGTATCTCTAGGGCTGAGAGAATAGAACAGCAGAGGCTTCATTGTATCTCTAGGGGTGAGAGAATAGAACAGCAGAGGCTACATTGTATCTCTAGGGCTGAGAGAATAGAACAGCAGAGGCTTCATTGTATCTCTAGGGCTGAGAGAATAGAACAGCAGAGGCTTCATTGTATCTCTAGGGGTGAGAGAATAGAACAGCAGAGGCTTCATTGTATCTCTAGGGCTGAGAGAATAGAACAGCAGAGGCTTCATTGTATCTCTAGGGCTTAGAGAATAGAACAGCAGAGACTTCATTGTATCTCTAGGGTTGAAAGAATAGAACAGCAGAGGCTACAATGTATCTCTAGGGCTGAGAGAATAGAACAGCAGAGACTTCATTGTATCTCTAGGGGTGAAAGAATAGAACAGCAGAGGCTTCATTGTATCTCTAGGGGTGAGAGAATAGAACAGCAGAGGCTTCATTGTATCTCTAGGGCTGAGAGAATAGAACAGCAGAGGCTTCATTGTATCTCTAGGGGTGAGAGAATAGAACAGCAGAGGCTTCATTGTATCTCTAGGGGTGAGAGAATAGAACAGCAGAGGCTTCATTGTATCTCTAGGGGTGAGAGAATAGAACAGCAGAGGCTACATTGTATCTCTAGGGCTGAGAGAATAGAACAGCAGAGGCTTCATTGTATCTCTAGGGCTGAGAGAATAGAACAGCAGAGGATTCATTGTATCTCTAGGGCTGAGAAAATAGAACAGCAGAGGCTACATTGTATCTCTAGGGGTGAGAGAATAGAACAGCAGAGGCTTCATTGTATCTCTAGGGCTGAGAGAATAGAACAGCAGAGGCTTCATTGTATCTCTAGGGGTAAGAGAATAGAACAGCAGAGGCTTCATTGTATCTCTAGGGGTGAGAGAATAGAACAGCAGAGGCTACATTGTATCTCTAGGGCTGAGAGAATAGAACAGCAGAGGCTTCATTGTATCTCTAGGGCTGAGAAAATAGAACAGCAGAGGCTACATTATATCTCTAAGGCTTAGAGAATAGAACAGCAGAGGCTTCATTGTATCTCTAGGGGTGAGAGAATAGAACAGCAGAGGCTTCATTGTATCTCTAGGGCTGAGAGAATAGAACAGCAGAGGCTTCATTGTATCTCTAGGGGTGAGAGAATAGAACAGCAGAGGCTTCATTGTATCTCTAGGGCTGAGAGAATAGAACAGCAGAGGCTTCATTGTATCTCTAGGGCTGAGAGAATAGAACAGCAGAGGTTTCATTGTATCTCTAGGGGTGAGAGAATAGAACAGCAGATGCTTCATTGTATCTCTAGGGGTGAGAGAATATAACAGCAGAGGCTACATTGTATCTCTAGGGCTGAGAGAATAGAACAGCAGAGACTTTATTGTATCTCTAGGGGTGAGAGAATAGAACAGCAGAGGCTTCATTGTATCTCTAGGGCTGAGAGAATAGAACAGCAGAGGCTTCATTGTATCTCTAGGGGTGAGAGAATAGAACAGCAGAGGCTTCATTGTATCTCTAGGGGTGAGAGAATAGAACAGCAGAGGCTTCATTGTATCTCTAGGGCTGAGAGAATAGAACAGCAGAGGCTTCATTGTATCTCTAGGGGTGAGAGAATAGAACAGCAGAGGCTTCATTGTATCTCTAGGGGTGAGAGAATAGAACAGCAGAGGCTTCATTGTATCTCTAGGGGTGAGAGATTAGAACAGCAGATGCTTCATTGTATCTCTAGGGGTGAGAGAATAGAACAGCAGAGGCTACATTGTATCTCTAGGGCTGAGAGAATAGAACAGCAGAGGCTTCATTGTATCTCTAGGGGTGAGAGAATAGAACAGCAGAGGCTTCATTGTATCTCTAGGGCTGAGAGAATAGAACAGCAGAGGCTTCATTGTATCTCTAGGGGTGAGAGAATAGAACAGCAGAGGCTTCATTGTATCTCTAGGGCTGAGAGAATAGAACAGCAGAGGCTACATTGTATCTCTAGGGGTGAGAGAATAGAACAGCAGAGGCTTCATTGTATCTCTAGGGCTGAGAGAATAGAACAGCAGAGGCTTCATTGTATCTCTTGGGGTAAGAGAATAGAACAGCAGAGGCTTCTTTGTATCTCTAGGGGTGAGAGAATAGAACAGCAGAGGCTACATTGTATCTCTAGGGCTGAGAGAATAGAACAGCAGAGGCTTCATTGTATCTCTAGGGCTGAGACAATAGAACAGCAGAGGCTACATTATATCTCTAGGGCCGAGAGAATAGAACAGCAGAGGCTTCATTGTATCTCTATTGGTGAGAGAATAGAACAGCAGAGGCTTCATTGTATCTCTAGGGCTGAGAGAATAGAACAGCAGAGGCTTCATTGTATCTCTAGGGGTGAGAGAATAGAACAGCAGAGGCTTCATTGTATCTCTAGGGCTGAGAGAATAGAACAGCAGAGGCTTCATTGTATCTCTAGGGCTGAGAGAATAGAACAGCAGAGGTTTCATTGTATCTCTAGGGGTGAGAGAATAGAACAGCAGAGGCTTCATTGTATCTCTAGGGGTGAGAGAATAGAACAGCAGAGGCTTCATTGTATCTCTAGGGGTGAGAGAATAGAACAGCAGAGGCTACATTGTATCTCTAGGGCTGAGAGAATAGAACAGCAGAGGCTTCATTGTATCTCTAGGGGTGAGAGAATAGAACAGCAGAGGCTACATTGTATCTCTAGGGCTGAGAGAATAGAACAGCAGAGGCTTCATTGTATCTCTAGGGCTGAGAGAATAGAACAGCAGAGGCTTCATTGTATCTCTAGGGCTGAGAGAATAGAACAGCAGAGGCTTCATTGTATCTCTAGGGGTGAGAGAATAGAACAGCAGAGGCTACATTGTATCTCTAGGGCTGAGAGAATAGAACAGCAGAGGCTTCATTGTATCTCTAGGGCTGAGAGAATAGAACAGCAGAGGCTTCATTGTATCTCTAGGGGTGAGAGAATAGAACAGCAGAGGCTTCATTGTATCTCTAGGGCTGAGAGAATAGAACAGCAGAGGTTTCATTGTATCTCTAGGGCTGAGAGAATAGAACAGCAGATGCTTCATTGTATCTCTAGGGATGAGAGAATAGAACAGCAGAGGCTACAATGTATCTCTAGGGCTGAGAGAATAGAACAGCAGAGACTTCATTGTATCTCTAGGGGTGAAAGAATAGAACAGCAGAGGCTTCATTGTATCTCTAGGGGTGAGAGAATAGAACAGCAGAGGCTTCATTGTATCTCTAGGGCTGAGAGAATAGAACAGCAGAGGCTTCATTGTATCTCTAGGGGTGAGAGAATAGAACAGCAGAGGCTTCATTGTATCTCTAGGGGTGAGAGAATAGAACAGCAGAGGCTTCATTGTATCTCTAGGGGTGAGAGAATAGAACAGCAGAGGCTACATTGTATCTCTAGGGCTGAGAGAATAGAACAGCAGAGGCTTCATTGTATCTCTAGGGCTGAGAGAATAGAACAGCAGAGGCTTCATTGTATCTCTAGGGCTGAGAAAATAGAACAGCAGAGGCTACATTGTATCTCTAGGGGTGAGAGAATAGAACAGCAGAGGCTTCATTGTATCTCTAGGGCTGAGAGAATAGAACAGCAGAGGCTTCATTGTATCTCTTGGGGTAAGAGAATAGAACAGCAGAGGCTTCATTGTATCTCTAGGGGTGAGAGAATAGAACAGCAGAGGCTACATTGTATCTCTAGGGCTGAGAGAATAGAACAGCAGAGGCTTCATTGTATCTCTAGGGCTGAGAAAATAGAACAGCAGAGGCTACATTATATCTCTAAGGCTGAGAGAATAGAACAGCAGAGGCTTCATTGTATCTCTAGGGGTGAGAGAATAGAACAGCAGAGGCCTCATTATATCTCTAGGGCTGAGAGAATAGAACAGCAGAGGCTTCATTGTATCTCTAGGGGTGAGAGAATAGAACAGCAGAGGCTTCATTGTATCTCTAGGGCTGAGAGAATAGAACAGCAGAGGCTTCATTGTATCTCTAGGGCTGAGAGAATAGAACAGCAGAGGCTTCATTGTATCTCTAGGGGTGAGAGAATAGAACAGCAGATGCTTCATTGTATCTCTAGGGGTGAGAGAATAGAACAGCAGAGGCTACATTGTATCTCTAGGGCTGAGAGAATAGAACAGCAGAGACTTCATTGTATCTCTAGGGGTGAGAGAATAGAACAGCAGAGGCTTCATTGTATCTCTAGGGCTGAGAGAATAGAACAGCAGAGGCTTCATTGTATCTCTAGGGGTGAGAGAATAGAACAGCAGAGGCTTCATTGTATCTCTAGGGGTGAGAGAATAGAACAGCAGAGGCTTCATTGTATCTCTAGGGCTGAGAGAATAGAACAGCAGAGGCTTCATTGTATCTCTAGGGGTGAGAGAATAGAACAGCAGAGGCTTCATTGTATCTCTAGGGGTGAGAGAATAGAACAGCAGAGGCTTCATTGTATCTCTAGGGGTGAGAGAATAGAACAGCAGATGCTTCATTGTATCTCTAGGGGTGAGAGAATAGAACAGCAGAGGCTACATTGTATCTCTAGGGCTGAGAGAATAGAACAGCAGAGGCTTCATTGTATCTCTAGGGGTGAGAGAATAGAACAGCAGAGGCTTCATTGTATCTCTAGGGCTGAGAGAATAGAACAGCAGAGGCTTCATTGTATCTCTAGGGGTGAGAGAATAGAACAGCAGAGGCTTCATTGTATCTCTAGGGCTGAGAGAATAGAACAGCAGAGGCTACATTGTATCTCTAGGGGTGAGAGAATAGAACAGCAGAGGCTTCATTGTATCTCTAGGGCTGAGAGAATAGAACAGCAGAGGCTTCATTGTATCTCTAGGGGTAAAAGAATAGAACAGCAGAGGCTTCTTTGTATCTCTAGGGGTGAGAGAATAGAACAGCAGAGGCTACATTGTATCTCTAGGGCTGAGAGAATAGAACAGCAGAGGCTTCATTGTATCTCTAGGGCTGAGAGAATAGAACAGCAGAGGCTACATTATATCTCTAAGGCCGAGAGAATAGAACAGCAGAGGCTTCATTGTATCTCTAGGGGTGAGAGAATAGAACAGCAGAGGCTTCATTGTATCTCTAGGGCTGAGAGAATAGAACAGCAGAGGCTTCATTGTATCTCTAGGGGTGAGAGAATAGAACAGCAGAGGCTTCATTGTATCTCTAGGGCTGAGAGAATAGAACAGCAGAGGCTTCATTGTATCTCTAGGGCTGAGAGAATAGAACAGCAGAGGTTTCATTGTATCTCTAGGGGTGAGAGAATAGAACAGCAGAGGCTTCATTGTATCTCTAGGGGTGAGAGAATAGAACAGCAGAGGCTTCATTGTATCTCTAGGGGTGAGAGAATAGAACAGCAGAGGCTACATTGTATCTCTAGGGCTGAGAGAATAGAAAAGCAGAGGCTTCATTGTATCTCTAGGGGTGAGAGAATAGAACAGCAGAGGCTACATTGTATCTCTAGGGCTGAGAGAATAGAACAGCAGAGGCTTCATTGTATCTCTAGGGCTGAGAGAATAGAACAGCAGAGGCTTCATTGTATCTCTAGGGCTGAGAGAATAGAACAGCAGAGGCTTCATTGTATCTCTAGGGGTGAGAGAATAGAACAGCAGAGGCTACATTGTATCTCTAGGGCTGAGAGAATAGAACAGCAGAGGCTTCATTGTATCTCTAGGGCTGAGAGAATAGAACAGCAGAGGCTACATTGTATCTCTAGGGCTGAGAGAATAGAACAGCAGAGGCTTCATTGTATCTCTAGGGGTGAGAGAATAGAACAGCAGAGGCTTCATTGTATCTCTAGGGCTGAGAGAATAGAACAGCAGAGGCTACATTGTATCTCTAGGGCTGAGAGAATAGAACAGCAGCGGCTTCATTGTATCTCTAGGGCTGAGAGAATAGAACAGCAGATGCTTCATTGTATCTCTAGGGCTGAGAGAATAGAACAGCAGAGGCTACATTGTATCTCTAGGGCTGAGAGAATAGAACAGCAGAGACTTCATTGTATCTCTAGGGGTGAGAGAATAGAACAGCAGAGGCTACATTGTATCTCTAGGGCTGAGAGAATAGAACAGCAGAGGCTTCATTGTATCTCTAGGGGTGAGAGAATAGAACAGCTGAGGCTTCATTGTATCTCTAGGGGTGAGAGAATAGAACAGCAGAGGCTACATTGTATCTCTAGGGGTGAGAGAATAGAACAGCAGAGGCTTCATTGTATCTCTAGGGCTGAGAGAATAGAACAGCAGAGGCTTCATTGTATCTCTAGGGCTGAGAGAATAGAACAGCAGAGGCTTCATTGTATCTCTAGGGCTGAGAGAATAGAACAGCAGAGGCTTCATTGTATCTCTAGGGCTGAGAGAATAGAACAGCAGAGGCTTCATTGTATCTCTAGGGGTGAGAGAATAGAACAGCAGAGGCTTCATTGTATCTTTAGGGCTGAGAGAATAGAACAGCAGAGGCTACATTGTATCTCTAGGGCTGAGAGAATAAAACAGCAGCGGCTTCATTGTATCTCTAGGGCTGAGAGAATAGAACAGCAGAGGCTTCATTGTATCTCTAGGGCTGAGAGAATAGAACAGCAGAGGCTACATTGTATCTCTAGGGCTGAGAGAATAGAACAGCAGAGGCTTCATTGTATCTCTAGGGGTGAGAGAATAGAACAGCAGAGGCTACATTGTATCTCTAGGGCTGAGAGAATAGAACAGCAGAGGCCCTACATAACCATTTCCTATCTTCTTTAGATGCAAAATGTTTTGTGAGAACAACACAATAAAATTGCTATTGTTGGAGAGGTGAGTTCGTGATATCCAAGAATAGAAATATATGCAAGGAATGCCTGTATAAAATGACACAAGAGGCCATATTTCATTAGAAATCGTAAAGCATTGAATTGATTTTAACTCATTCTGTTAAAACATTTCATGTATTAATATGAAATCTCCCAAACTACAAATAAGAGACAAAAAATACTCTGAGATACGCAATCTTTAGAGTCCGTCGGATGCATTATAAATTTAATTGCTCCGCGTTAATATAATCATGCTGTAGGCCATAAAAAGGGAGAGCTTAATCTAATGCAGTAAACATAAATGATTGATATACCTTAAAAGAGTTATTTCTTTTATCAGTATGAAAAATGACAGGCCAAAAGTTTCCTACTTATTAAAGTAAAACATGCATTTGGTTGTCTTTGCAGCTTATAGATTCAAATCTGAGTCTTTGTATTGAAATGTATTGAAATATCTAATGGTCTTTTAAAACGAGTAAAATATAGTCTCTTTCATACTTTATTTTAGGATAGCCAGGGTTTTCAGATTGCAAATGTTTCTTTTTTCAACTTTATAGGATTGCCAGTGTTTTATCGTTCCAAATGTTTCTTAATTCTATGAAGCTGGAAACACACGACTGTGTTGTAGATTTTTTCCATATTTTCTACTTCCTGGAATGATCTGAGTGACTTTCTTGATTCTGGTTTCTTGGTCAGACCTGAAAAAATCCTTAAGTTTTTTACGTTTTTTTCTTCATTGTATAAAATGGTGCTGGTTTTTTTATGAAGTTTTTCCCTCTCTGGATATTTTTAAGTTGTTCCTTTACTTAGAATGTCTAACGGGCGTAGGTAACATAGTTTTCCTGCTTCTTTTTTCTTCATGCTGTTTTCCTATCCTTCCGTTCATTTTTTTTTCATTTCATTTCGTTGTTTTTTTTTTCATATATTTATATCATTCTAGTTTAATCGAACCTTTGTTTTTCAATGAAAGAAAATATTTGAAAGTTCTTTTTTTTTTCTTGAGGTGAGAGACTATACCAAACAGATTTATGATCCTTGAAACTCAGATCATTTTATGTTTCAAGGCTAAATCTGTAGACTCGACAAGCATACTTTACTATCTCTATGACTTGCCTGTGTGTTTAATGGCCAAGCTGAAGTAAGGTGGGGACCCTTTATTCTCTGATCATAGAAAAAAAAGATAAAAGTCACTTATTACATATAAAGATGGGGGTTTTTCAAAACTTCATTTTACGATAAAATCTTATTTCTAAGTATAAAAGTTGCAATTCCGTTTAAAAACATTAAATCATATTGTTATTAGCAAATCGCCATTTGTTTATTATTCAAATTTCAATGCTTTTCTCTAAAGAAATAATATCCCATTATTGTTAAGGAAATAAGTGTAGAGTCAAGTCTGTTTGATCTATATTTACTAGCAGCACCGATTCCAAGCAGTATAGATTCTGGCATATCAAAAATCAGGATAACCACATATGCTAGAACGCTGTAAAATTGTGAAGTGTCTTGGCTACCACGTGCTACCGATAGCTCGGACTCCAGGTGGAGTAGCACTTTGGTACCTTTTCTGCCTATGCCCGAACTGTTCTGAATTTCGCCCCTTCCCAGTATTGTGTTGTTATCATTGACAGAGAGTCACGTCCAAGACGAGTGGATGCCCGCACACAATAATCTGACACACTGTGAGTGTAATGTGCATATTTATATTTCTAGGCTTAGGATGTAACAAGAATCTCTCCATCACTTCTGCACAGATAACAATATTCTAATGTTTTTCTCAACTCTTATCTAGATGTTGTTTTATTTCATGTTCTCTAATGGTGTTCATTATATTAACTTGGTCGATTGTTTTGACTCACAAATCCGCGATGTCTGATTCATAATGTCACATCTTATGATTCTACAATTTCACACTAATGTCCATGTCTGCTTCATCATGTCGAACGTGATTGATTAATTATGGATGACTTATTTGCTATATAATTAAGCCCAAAATGTATTGTCATAACAGGCATTTGTACAGATTAGTTAAGACTTTTGAAAAGTGATTATAATTGGAAGTTGCGAGATCTTGTTGAGATCTTTAGTTTCTGATGTTTTCATTGTTAAACATACTATAAAAGGATGTCAATTGACAAGGAATTAATAAAAAAATATTTTAAGAAAGTATTTTAAAGTAGTATCTACTGTTTCTTTAAACGATTTTACATATATCATTTTCAGTGTGTTAAAACTAGAACATTTAGGATTAGCTGTGTTTTTCCATGATGAGCTTAGCGGATGTCAACATATCTAAGGATGATAAGCAAATTAGAGGTTTGAAATTTAAGCTTCTTAAGTCATTATTCTTATTATGATACAACCATATGTGTATAAAGCCCAATCTATCATCGTGTTAAAAACGTCACAAATTATGAGGCGTTTTGGTGAACATGATAAACGAGTGACGTGAGTGGTGAAAAATTAAAAAGGCTCACAATGAGAGACAGTGAAAACATTCAAAGACCTGACGGAGAACTCGGCCAAGTAACTTGGCAGAAAAAACAGCACATCTAATCTAGAGGTAAGTCAGTCTTTGACAGAGATCAGTTGTATCTCGGTTCAGTTTGGTGCTATTCTTCTCCTCTGTAGATCTTGTCACACTTGGCTGAGAGCATCATGCTGTTGAAAGTCGATACAGTTTGGTGCTATTCTTCTCCTCTGTAGTTCTTGTCACACTTCCCTGAGAGCTATTCTTCTTCCTTCTAGCTCTTGTCAAACTTGGCTGAGAGCGTTATTCTGTTGAAGTCGTTACAGTTTGGTGCTATTCTTCTTCCTTCTAGCTTTTGTCAAACTTGGCTGAGAGCGTTATTCTGTTGAAGTCGTTACAGTTTGGTGCTATTCTTCTTCCTTCTAGTTCTTGTCAAACTTGGCTGAGAGCGTTATTCTGTTGAAGTCGTTACAGTTTGGTGCTATTCTTCTTCCTTCTAGCTCTTGTCAAACCTGGCTTAGAGCGTCATGCTATTGCATTTTTATCCGGAATTATATGGTCCTGTACTTTCTATAGAATATCTAAAACTACAGCCCAAGTTACTCAATATGGTCATCAAGGTCAGGTACTATTAAAAAAACATCTAGAGCCCAAACCACCTAATTTAGTCCTCTACTGTATAATGAATATCTACAGCTACAGCCAGTTAATGTGATCCTGTACAATTCATGAATATCTACAGTCCAAGCCAGCTAATATGGTACTTTACTATATAATGAATATCTACAGTCCAAGCCAGCTAATATGGTCCTGTACTATATAATAAATATTTACAGCTACAGCCCAAGTGAATCTAAAATGGTCGTGTACTATATAATTAATATCTACAGCCCAAGCCAAACTAACATGGTTCTATACTATGTAATGAATATTTACAACAAATGCCAGTTGATATGGTCCTGTACTATATAATTAAAATCTACAAATACAGTCAGTTAATATGGTCCTATACTATATAATGAATACCTACCGTTTCAGCCAGTTAATATGGTCCTGTGCTTTATAATTAATATCTGCAGCTACAGCCCAAGCCAAACTAATATTATAGTCCTGTACTATATAATGAATATATACAGCTACAGCAAAACTAATATGGTCCTGAGCTGTGTAATGAATATCTAATACCTAAGTCACATAATATTGTCCTGTACTATTTAATGAATATCTACAGCCCAAGCTACTTAATATGGTCCTGTACTATGAAACAAATATCTACAGCCAAAGCTACATAATATTGTCCTGTGCTATTTAATGAATACCTACAGCTACAGCCCAAACTAAATTAATATTGTTGTGTACTATATTTTGAATATCTACAGCACAAGCCAGCTAATTTGGTACGTACTATATAAGGAGTATGTACAGCGCAAGTCAAGCTAATATGTTCCTGTACTATATAATTAATATCTACAGCCCAAGCCAGCTAATATGTTCCTGTACTATATGAGAAATATCTACAGCCTAAGCCAAGCTAATCTACTCAGGTTAAAGGTACCTGCTTTGATATATCGAGAACTCAGTCCCTGGACAGCCGCTCCTTCTAGCGTCACAGTGAGCACCACGGCTGATGCTGGGCAGTAGATGTCCAGTTTCTCAGCGTCCACCTTGGCTGTGGAGATCTCTGAACAGCTAGTCTGGAGAGAGGAGCTGTTGATTCGTGCCCTAGATAGCTCGTCTGGATCTGCCTGCGGTGACTTGCAGATTTTCAGGAAAGTTCAGGGCGATAAACGCGGCGAGCAGTGGCTGTGCTCAGTGAACACCAGCCGGTAACATTTACACGTCAAATGAAGAACAAAACTGGAGCAAAACAGTGAAAAAACAAATGTATTAGATAACACGAAAAGCTTGCCTTCTTGTAATCTCTAATATAATTTTGAAGATATAACCATACGTCTGTCTTTAATTAATATCTTTAATTGTATCTATTGCCTTGTTTAAATGAATAAAACGCCAGTTAACATTTTATTTCTTTTTCGTCTGCATGCATTTATATGTGTGTGCCAATGTAAATCAAATTTTATTTTGTTTTCGTTCAATACGAGACGCGTTATAACGTGTGCAGTTATATAAGGCATAGGTCTAAGCTGACATTGTATCAAGACTACATGTTTAAAGCCTGAGTTCTATAGCCCTTTCAAATAGCTGGATATTGTCATTTTTTAATTAATACCAATTTCTTTATCGGCTGTTTCTATCTCTTCTAGATTTAATGAATGACTTTGGTTATCAATTATATATTTGCTCCATATTTGTCCATCAATTAGTTAGTACTTTAAGTCTCTTTAACCCTGGACGCATACCTCTACAATATTCTTTTATCCCACTTTCCCTCTTATCCAGCGTACTCGTGCGCTCTCTATTCTTATAACAAGACTTAGTATCACAAAAATGGCTTGTATGCTTTTCCTTTCTAATAGAAAATGAAGCTAGAAAATCATTTCTAAATTGATTGGGCTTTTTTTTCTTTTCCTTTTATGTTGATAACTACAGTGCTGTAGAATAAAGATGGCCACAAATAAACTGAAGTTTATATTCTTTTATGCATGGATCTGATTTTTTCTTTTCTTGTTCACATGTCTTTAATGATGGCAGGTTTTGGTATTATTGTGCAGTGATCTCTGAAGTTCCTGTTTAGATACAGCCCTCTAAAACCTGTTATGTTCCCGCCTAGTGCCCAGTCAATCTTGCCGTTCCTTGAATGTTTTAATCGTCGACAAGACCTGATACCTGCATCCCTGAGCACAACTCTGACCCAGGTGAGAGGGATGGGCGTGTCCAGTGTGACCGTGACAGACCGGGACATCCTTGTGTTGCAGGTTGTATCATCGTTGTCCAGAGGCCAGCCCTCACCGGACAAGGCTGTTCCTCTCACCGACGCTGGAATTTCGAACAAAAATATCATTTATACAATAGAACTAGACGCAAAGTTATTTGTAACATCACAGCTACTCCCATGAAGAAACATGAGCATTTCATATTAATGCTGAGATTATTACTAAAAATGAACAATACAAAACCGGCTGACGCATGTATGCTTGCAACTTTACGACAAATATTGTCGTGTTGTATTGAAAAAAATGCATGGTAATACTGCTGGATTTGTAATCGCCATAAAGATTTTCCATAGCTTATTGTCGTCAAATATTAACAAGAGCGCGCAGTTATCTTCTTAAATGTTTGTATTCATATGAATCTTAAAGTTCTAGATCTATGTGTTTCTCTTTTGACACAAGGTGGTCAGCTGAAACTTTACAGACAAACCTGTGTATTAGTTATTATTATTATTATTATTCTAGATGTCGCGAACTAAGCGGACAACAGAAGTTGGATACATCGCGAATAGATTTCCTCAAGAGAAGTTTCGCGTATTAAACACCAATTCAAATTTTTGAATGTTTTTTGCACTTTCAAAAGTTGTTAGTTCAGTAAAAAGCGGATTTTCCTTCCCCGCTAAGGAAATAAAAAAGCAGAATATTTAATTTATTTTCTCCTATTAATTATCATCTTTTTTCCAATGGATGTTCCTTAAGTTTAGAAATTCCAATTACTCAGTTTTTGTGCTTGTTTTTTTTTTTCCTTTTTCACAGAATCCTTAGAAAAATAAGAGATTGGTGTAAATGTGTTTTTTACTGGCTAAAAAACGTTGTCATTCATTTTTTTTTTTTATTGGAAAGGCAAAACAAAAAGAGAACTCAAACATCCAGTTAAAGTCTCTCCATATTGACAGGCAGGTCCAAACCAGTCCTGGTGACAGCCTGAGCTACAGGAACCATCGTGTTTATCACATGGAGCAGACCCAGCACAGTGACACAGGTACTGGCAGTTGGGACCGAACCAGCCGTAGAGACACGTCTCAACTGTAGAGTTTATTTAACGAAAATTGTGTAAAGACAAAAGCGTCATATAAAACATGCCGCTTTGTACAGGAAAGTGGTAGTGATTTATCATTGCTCTATTTTATTAACTTGCCTCCCTTAATTTGTCGTGCATGTGTTTATACAGATTGTGACTAAATTTAGAATGATTATGAGGTTTAGCAATCAAGGGTCACCAATAATTTTATTGAAAATAGGGGCCTTAAATATTGTGTGTGTGCCTGGGAAAAGGGCCCATATGTCGGCAGATATGGATTATGAGATATTGCATTTTAGATTGCCTGGATCATGCTGAACATTTTGCTTTTTAAATTTTTCAGATATCTTTATTAGTTCCTGAGATATGGAATTTTTTGTATGAAAAAGTACGAAAACATAGTTTTGAGAAAAACGGCTTTAAAGTTTCAACACTTTTATTTTACAAAAATTAACATGAAAATGGGAATTGAAACCTTTCCAAAGGTAAATACCATTAATTAATCATATAGAGGCATGAATCACAGTAATATTAAGTTAAATAAAGTAGCATTTTTAATAGTGAGAGAGAAAAAAAGCTTTTTTTCTGAAAGCTATAGAGAGGAAGTAATTGCGGAAAATGGTAAATTGTCATTATTGTGGAAAGAATAATCTTGGCACTTTAAAACTCTTTTGCAACAAAGAAACTGACTCTTTGAAGAAAGAAAAGCAATATCACATAGTATAAAATCATGAAATTGAAGTTTTAAGAGAAAATCCGAAAAGAATTAAAGATTAGTTGATGTATTTAGGTGTGATCTGTTTGCAAAGTTAAGGTCACTCAAAAAATAGGTAAGTTGTAGGAAGATGAAATTTTTTTAAAAATAATAGGCATCCAATGCAAATGGTATATATCCTTGTGTAAAATTGGTTTACACTTTTTTTGTAAGTTCAAGTGATTTTATGTTATAAAAACTAAAGTCTCATACAATCATAAAAAAATATTTTGTAAAGGCAGCGCCTGATAAATAGCTCAAAAGATGACTGGGCTATTAAATTGAAGAAAAAATTCTAGAATAGTATTTGTACAGGCCACACACTAACAAAACACACTTGCATAAACAACATGTTGCATCAGTAAAAAAAAAAAAGAAATTAAATTTATCTGTTAAGCAAAATTAAATATGAATTTTTTTTTAGAACCAAAGGGTAACTCTTCCAAGATGAGGACAAACACAACTGATAAGTTTTCATAATTAATTTTTACTTGCCTCTTCCTTTCCCTTTCCCCTTCCCTTTCTTTGCAATCCCACTAGATGTACTCCCAATATCTGTTGTCTTTGCTGACTTTGCAACTGGCTCAAAAGTTTCCTCTCTGTCTAAACCTGTCTCACTTGGCTGTTTTTCTTTAGGAATTGGAGCAACTAAAGATTTTAGAGAATCAGGCTGGTTCACACTTTGCTGCAAGATCTTTGTTGACAGTACCAACAAAGATCAGTGGCTAATTTCTGATTTTTGATGAAAGGAAGCAGATCATTCCAAATTCTTAAAAAACTCCTCAGAGATATCTTCTTTTGTCCACATTCATCCACAGTCTCTGCATACTTCCCATACACAAAATGACGAGAACATTCAGTAGGCAAAAGTTTGCAATTATACTTCCAAGCATACGGTGTGCGGCCTGGCAGGATAATCGCATTAGCTTCAGCAAAATTTTGAATAAAATTGAAGGCAAATTTGACATCTTCAAAAGAAAGAGCATGTGATGGTTGTTTTTTTGTTGATTTGTGAATCCTACTTTCAACTCCATTTTCTTTATATTGCTTGAATAAATTTTTAGTTTTTTTTCTCCAATGCTGTGCAGATGCAAAAAAAAAAAATTACGACAAATCTCAAAACCTTTATGTCTGTAAATCAAGCGCTTTCTCTCACTCTCTGCTTTTTTTTCTGTCTCACTGTTTCCGCACTCATATGCACACAACTCAATCTTCGCCAACAAGACCAGGTCCAACTCTTGTCTCGTTTTGCCAATGTACTGCAAGCGGCACCTTGAAACTTCCACGTCATCAAAGAATGTGTGACAGGGCTGACCATTGTTCCGCTTGCAGTTACATGGTGAAACTTGTGGTGCCTCTAAGGCTGGTTGGAATTGGGGGTCGTTCCGGGCTGGTAGCAGTACCGAGAGGTCCTCAATAATGTTATGATCTTCAGAGGGGTCATCTGGAGTGGAAAAGAAAGAGAGAAAAAAGAACAAAAAAGAATTAGAATAATGCACAATAAAAGTTTATCATGTATTATGTAGGTATAAAGGTGTAAAGGTTTTGAAACAAGAACCTAGATCTAGATCCAGACCTTCATCTAGACTTAGATCCAAACCCTAGCCTTACTCATTGAAAATTTAGACATAAAGAATAGTTACTTGTTTATCATTCATTTCAATGAGCTAAATGTAACTAATTTTGCCTACCTGTAGACTCATCAGAAGGAACTGGTTGTAAATCTGTCTGTGTGGGTATAGGTGAGGTCTCCTCATCCTCAGACTCGATGATAAGTCTAGATCTAGACCTAGCTCTGCTTCTTGAGCATCATCGTCCTCTGGGTTATCCAAAAAGTATAATTTGATGACTTCACAAAGGGCATGATCTTCAACAACATTGTTGAGGCCAAGTTGAGTGGCGGTGTTGAGAAGACGAGCAATCTGCTCCTCTCTTGGAGTGTCGTCACTAGGACGCTACATCTTGACAACCAACCCGGAAATGAAAATTTTCAGCTACCTAGCTATGAATTTTGGCTTTTATTTTAATTTAAAAACTGCTTCAACCAATATAAAGATAAAATTTAGAAACTAGAAGTTTTGGAGCGTCCACATCAAGAAGGAATTAAAATTTTGAGCCAATTTTGATAGTTTAGACTGGGGTTCAAATGAGGGGTATCTGGTAATTTTGATGTCTGCTAGCAGTCTATGATGCGTAAGTAGTCCCCTTGGAATGTAAACATCCCAATTCATGCGCACTAAGTCTCAAAGTGTAGGGGAAATAACTACGAAAAATTTGATACCAAACATGATAGGGTTAGTATTCATCTAATGGCCATCATCGGCGAATAAAGAGGTGGTGTTATTTTGTTATTTTTAGCACAAATTTTAGGATTTTATTCGAGCATAGACCTTACAAAACCATGAAATTTAGATCTTTAAATGTGAAATTGGGCACTAATCTTTTGGAATATGGTTTAGAAATGGTTAAACTTTCATATTATGATGAAACTACATTTTTGACCTCCAACATCCTATTCACCTTTATTGGCTGATATCTCGAAATCGCCCCCACCGACATATGGGCCCTTTTCTCAGGCACACACATATTTTTCTCTGTAATATTGTCTGAGCGGTTGCATTTTTTTTTTTTAATTTTGCATTGAAGAGCACTTTTTCCACCATATCAGGTCGAGCATTACATTGTATCTGTAATGGGTCATTGTGTAAAAGATGATATCAATGTGTAGAGTTGACTCACATAAGGAAGAACTGTCTAAAGCTGAGGCTGAACAGCAGTTAGGCTATTCCACCCAAGAGAGTGGGGACGGCAGCCGTATGGAGCTCAGCAGTTAGGCTATTCCACCCAAGAGAGTGGGGACGGCAGCCGTATGGAGCTCAGCAGTTAGGCTATTCCACCCAAGAGAGTGGGGACGGCAGCCGTATGGAGCTCAGCAGTTAGGCTATTCCACCCAAGAGAGTGGGGACGGCAGCCGTATGAGGCATGGAAACCCAAAATTCAGCAAGAGGAGAGTATGCGGAAACAGTCGACACCAGATATGACACGAGTGAATCTTACGCAGAAAGACTGAACTATAATGCGGTGATCGTGAGCTTCTATTACGTCAAGACTGGCATCTGTCAGGAGTATCATGGTGTTGTTGTATGACACGAGAGAATCTTACGCAGAAAGACTGAACTATAATGCGGTGATCGTGAGCTTCTATTACGTCAAGACTGGCATCTGTCAGGAGTATCATGGTGTTGTTGTATGATACAAGAGATACGTATTTAACACAAGAAAATGAGTATAACCTCAACAAACTGAGTAAAACCTATGTGTTTTTTATTTCTCGGAACAATATATAATTATCATGTAAAATATCTAATGGTCTATTAAAACGAGTAAAATATAGTCTCTTTCATACTTTATTATAGGATAGCCAGGGTTTTCTTGATATAGACCGACCACTATGAAGATTTCTTTCGTGATATCGACGGGTTGGAGTCCCTCAGCAGGAAACATCAAGAGAGTGCAATTACACTAACGTTTTACACACCACTGCCTGGTCTGTAGTAATCGATTACTGACCGCACGCATACCGATCTGAGGGAGACCAATACCATATGTCACACGGTATCGACCCTGGAGTAAACACAAGCAGAGATTAACAGTAACACATCTCGAAAAGTCTAATCAAACTGTTCACTTCACCGACCGATCTATGCGCCAACTTCCACTGAAGGTTACCCACGGTGAGCGCAGACCTCTCTAAACGCGTTAGTCTGTTCATAGGTTCCCTGTGGTTTTACTACAATCATCGTGAAGCATTTGAGAGTAGCACTGACTCAGTTGTAGACTGTCGACCCTTACATTATCATGGACTGTCAATGTGTCTTTCAATTTTGTAAGGGTTGAGGGGTTTTTCTTTCAAGTTTTCCATCTTAGCAGAGAAACTGCGGCTATAGATGCCTTTTTTTCATAGCTGTCTTTCTGTGTAGAGAGACTTGTATGTTCTCAGAGAGGACACTGGAGGTTCAATGCTCTCTTTTCTAGCTCTCTGGTACTAAGCAGAGGCCTTGGCGGGTTCGGCGCCCTCTTTTTCAACCTTTGTCTTTCTTTAGCAGAGGATATTGCTGAAATTGATTTTCTTCCTTCCTCTCTCTCTCCCATCACAGCAAAGGATATTGCTGAAATTGGTTTTCTTCCTTCCTATCTCTCTCCTATCATAGCAAAGGATATTGCTGAAATTGGTTTTCTTCCTTCCTATCTCTCTCCTATCATAGCAGAGGATATTGCTGAAATTGGTTTTCTTCCTTCCTATCTCTCTCCTATCATAGCAAAGGACATTGCTGAAATTGGTTTTCTTCCTTCCTATCTCTCTCCTATCATAGCAGAGGATTTTGCTGAAATTGGTTTTCTTCCTTCCTATCTCTCTCCTATCATAGCAGAGGATATTGCTGAAATTGGTTTTCTTCCTTCCAATCTCTCTCCCATCATAGCAAAGGAGATTCATCAGTAGATTTAAAACTCTCTGTTTCTAGATGTTCTCCCTTTAGCCTAGGATACTTTACTCTTAACTTTTTTAAGCTGCCAAAATGGATGGGTCAGGTGTTCTTTATCTCTACTAATCTCCACAAACTGAGAATTGTTTTGTCCTAACGTTCGTTTGCTATGCTACAGGAAGCAAAAGATCACTTAACACATCATAAGTTAAATTAAACATGCAGTCACTCAGCAAAAATCGTACATACCTCACACTCAGAGCGGATAGTTGGTTTTCTATATGGAACGTTGCACAGAATGCATCGATGAGTGCGACGGAAAGTTTATCTCTTTTATACTCATTTAACCATGATAAACACAGAATATGTTGAAGCCACTTACATGCGTGCTTTATCGGGATTTCAGTTTAGCGTTATAGGGGGTAATGGGAAATTATCCATGCCTAGAATATCTGCTCTAGGCTAAGATCTCTTTTATGAAGTAAAGATAGCTTCAAAACCACCGATTCACTTTCGATAGCAATACAAAAGGTTTAATTCAATGATGTACACAATCTCCTAGATCACAATGTAGACATGCTTCACAAATCGATGTGAGGATTTCGGGAAAAGTTCGGGCGATGGAAAGCTATGTCTAACCTATCAATATTTCAATCAATAAACCGCGCACACACAACTCGCAAGTCGCATTCCGCAATTTATACCAGCCGTAAAGCATCTTGATATCCGAACTAGTCAGGTTCAGAGTCGAAACCACACACGGCAAACGTATCAAGACTCTATTTGTTGATATGGAGCTCACATACAAAAAGGTAAGAAGCTTACAATTTAAAATATGTGTATTTTTATTATTATTGTTTTAGTAGTAGTAGTAGTAGTAGTAGTAGTAGTAGTAGTAGTAGTAGTAGTAGTAGTAGTAGTAGTAGTAGTAGTAGTAGTAGTAGTAGTAGTAGTAGTAGTAGTAGTAGTAGTAGTAGTAGTAGTAGTAGTAGTAGTAGTAGTAGCTGTTGTTGTTGTTGTTGTTGTTGCTGTATATTATTATTATTAAAATTAATATATTCTTATTCTCATTATTATTATTATTATTATTATTATTATTATTATTATTATTATTATTATTATTATTATTATTATTATTATTATTATTTTTATTATTATAATAGTCCCGACGTTGACACAACAGTGCCAGTAAAGTCCCGACGTTGACACAATAGTGTGTAAAGATGCCGGTGGGAGGGCGCTGCGACGACCGAGCAAGTCACGTGTCTCTCTGTGTCATCGTCGCCGGTATCGTTCTGGTCATCATCGGATGTCTCTGGCCACTGGAGCCTGCCTACGTCATAGACCCTAGCCTGACAGCGGCCGAGAACGAGGCTCTGCAGGAGGACTACACCTGGCGGCGCAATACTCTCTTCCTGGTGTCCGCTCTAGGTATGGCGTGCCTGGTGACAGGGGGATTTATCACATCGATACTTGTGGTTAGAGTTATGTGCCATGAAAATCGAGAGGAAGATCCAGCCAAGCTGTCTCCCGACTGGCCGTTCCCTCCACAGCATGATATGCCTCCCACCGAAAGTCCTTACAGCAGCCAGAAACCAGCTGCAGATGAAGCAGGTCTTCTGGATGCCGACTTTCTTCAGGCAAAGACCTCAAGCTACGGTAGCACCGACACAGCTGCTCAGCAGTAACTCTGGTAAACATCGCTACAGCAGGGGGACAACTGTAACATAGCTAGATGGGGTAGATAACTCTCAAGCAACTCTAACACACGGCTACAGCAGGGAGGGAACTGTAACATAGCAGATGGGGTAGATAACTCTCAAGCAACTACAGCAGGGAGGGAAATGTGACATAGCTAGATGGGGTAGATAACTCTCAAGCAACTCTAACACACGGCTACAGTAGGGAGGGAACTGTAACATAGCTAGACGGGGTAGATAACTCTCAAGCAACTCTAACACACGGCTACAGCAGGGAGGGAACTGTAACATAGCTAGGCGGGGTAGATAACTCTCAAGCAACTCTAACACACGGCTATAGCAGGGAGGGAACTTTCACATAGCTAGACGGGGTAGATAACTCTCAAGCAACTCTAACACACGGCTACAGCAGGGAGGGAACTGTCACATAGCTAGACGGGGTAGATAACTCTCAAGCAACTCTAACACACGGCTACAGCAGGGAGGGAACTGTGACATAGCTAGACGGGGTAGATAACTCTCAAGCAACTCTAACACACGGCTATAGCAGGGAGGGAACTGTCACATAGCTAGACGGGGTAGATAACTCTCAAGCAACTCTAACACACGGCTACAGCAGGGAGGGAACTGTCACATAGCTAGACGGGGTAGATAACTCTCAAGCAACTCTAACACACGGCTACAGCAGGGAGGGAAATGTGACATAGCTGGACGGGGTAGATTATTCTTAAGAAACTCTAACACACGGCTACAGCAGGGAGGGAACTGTGACATAGCTAGACGGGGTAGATAACTCTCAAGCAACTCTAACACACGGCTACAGCAGGGAGGGAACTGTGACATAGCTAGACGGGGTAGATAACTCTCAAGCAACTCTAACACACGGCTATAGCAGGGAGGGAACTTTCACATAGCTAGACGGGGTAGATAACTCTCAAGCAACTCTAACACACGGCTACAGCAGGGAGGGAACTGTCACATAGCTAGACGGGGTAGATAACTCTCAAGCAACTCTAACACACGGCTACAGCACGGAAGGAACTGTGACATACCTAGACGGGGTAAATAACTCTCAAGCAACTCTAACACACGGCTACAGCAGGCAGGGAAATGTGACATAGCTAGATGGGGTAGATAACTCTCAAGCAACTCTAACACACGGCTACAGCAAGGAGGGAACTGTAACATAGCTAGACGGGGTAGATAACTCTCAAGCAACTCTAACACACGGCTACAGCAGGGAGGGAACTGTAACATAGCTAGACGGGGTAGATAACTCTCAAGCAACTCTAACACACGGCTACAGCAGGGGGACAACTGTAACATAGCTAGATGGGGTAGATAACTCTCAAGCAACTCTAACACACGGCTACAGCAGGGAGGGAACTGTAACATAGCTAGACGGGGTAGATAACTCTCAAGCAACTCTAACACACGGCTACAGCAGGGAGGGAAATGTGACATAGCTAGACGGGGTAGATAATTCTTAAGCAACTCTAACACACGGCTACAGCAGGGAGGGAACTGTGACATAGCTAGACGGGGTAGATAACTCTCAAGCAACTCTAACACACGGCTACAGCAGGGAGGGAACTGTGACATAGCTAGACGGGGTAGATAACTCTCAAGCAACTCTAACACACGGCTACAGCAGGGAGGGAACTGTGACATAGCTAGACGGGGTAGATAACTCTCAAGCAACTCCAACACACGGCTACAGCAGGGAGGGAACTGTCACATAGCTAGACGGGGTAGATAACTCTCAAGCAACTCTAACACACGGCTACAGCAGGGAAGGAACTGTGACATACCTAGACGGGGTAAATAACTCTCAAGCAACTCTAACACACGGCTACAGCAGGGAGGGAACTGTGACATAGCTAGACGGGGTAGATAACTCTCAAGCAACTCTAACACACGGCTACAGCACGGAAGGAACTGTGACATAGCTAGACGGGGTAAATAACTCTCAAGCAACTCTAACACACGGCTACAGCAGGGAGGGAACTGTGACATAGCTAGATGGGGTAGATAACTCTCAAGCAACTCTAACACACGGCTACAGCAGGAGGGAACTGTAACATAGCTAGATGGGGTAGATAACTCTCAAGCAACTCTAACACACGGCTACAGCAGGGAGGGAACTGTCACATAGCCAGACGGGGTAGATAACTCTCAAGCAACTCTAACACACGGCTACAGCAGGGAGGGAACTGTCACATAGCTAGACGGGGTAGATAACTCTCAAGCAACTCTAACACACGGCTACAGCAGGGAGGGAACTGTCACATAGCTAGACGGGTTAGATAACTCTCAAGCAACTCTAACACACGGCTACAGCAGGGAGGGAACTGTCACATAGCTAGACGGGGCAGATAACTCTCAAGCAACTCTAACACACGGCTACAGCAGGGAGGGAACTGTGACATAGCTAGATGGGGTAGATAACTCTCAAGCAACTCTAACACACGGCTACAGCAGGGAGGGAACTGTGACATAGCTAGATGGGGTAGATAACTCTCAAGCAACTCTAACACACGGCTACAGCAGGGAGGGAACTGTGACATAGCTAGATGGGGTAGATAACTCTCAAGCAACTCTAACACACGGCTACAGCAGGGAGGGAACTGTAACAAAGCTAGATGGG